>CM041114.1:30307552-30435526 GCA_023079485.1 Archilochus colubris | reverse complement strand
TGGTGCTGAGGGCCATGGGGCAGTGGTGGCCTTGGCAGTGCTGGGTTAAGGGTTGGAGTTGATGCTCTCCAAGGTTTTTTTCCAAGCCCAAGGATTGTGTGACTCTCTGCAGAGCCTGATGAGATCCCTCCAAGTGGAACTGTGCTCAGAGCCACTCCAGCCCCAAGTGCAGAGGCTGCAGAGCTCAGGGTGGCACAGCAAGCTCAGGACCCCCATGGGGACAGGTGGCATCTCCTAACCCTCCACTGAGCCTTTAGGGGAGGTTTAGGTTGGAGCTGGGGAACAATTTCTCCCTAGAAAGAGTTTTCAGGGCCTGGAGTCCCCATCATTCCTGGAGGGATTTCCAAGCCCTGGAGATGTGGTGCTGAGGGATATGGGGCAGTGGTGGCCTTGGCAGTGCTGGGTTAAGGGTTGGACTGGATGATTTTCAAGGTTTTTTTCCAACCAGGATAATTCTCTCATCTTTCTTTGGTCTTTTTAATCCCATGCCAGCCCACAGGGGTGTCTCAGACAGTGGGAAGTCACCTGAGATGCCAGCAGATCCTCCCCATGAGGCAGGTGACTCCTTCCTTAAATATCCATGAAATCAGAGACTTTGGAGGAGTTTCTGTTGACAGAAAGCTCCCTGTCCCCAACCTTCCTTGTGACATTGATCCTTCAGTGCCATGGGCTAAGGCACCAGATGCTATCAATTTATTTTTCCTCTTTGTTTTTCTGCTGCACTCCAGTAAAACCCCTCATAAGCTGCATGTGCACTCCAGTGGGACCTTGTCATTGCCACCATGCAGTTTCCTCTTTGTTCCCTCAAACCAGTTAATAATAACTGTTTATTTTTATAAAACCAGGCAGGGAGAGATTTTTTTTTTCCTATAATTTCACTGACACCTCTGGATGGGGACTTGGTCCCTAGATCTTTTGTGACAAACAGAAGAAATTACCATTTTAGAGAAAGTGAATAGTCAATATTTCATTTCATAGTTGCCATGTACAATTTTCCCCATTATTTGGAGAAGATTAAAGGAGAAAACTCAATTCATTATTACATTTGAAAATATGCAATGGATTTTTCTACAGCTTGTTATTTTAGGCCAGCTCTTCCCATGTTGTTTCTTAGCAAGAATAGGGTCAGGTGTGGGGATTTTTGGTGTGTGGTTTGTTGGGTTTTTTTTGGTTTTTTCAGTCTGTGTGAAAGTCATTTAATCTGTCATCACTGAAACATGTGTTGTTGCTGATTCACACCAGGGTTCCTGTTAGAGTGTCAGCTGCTGAAGTGTTGTCCCTGCTTTCAGCACCTTGGGCATCAAATCTCTGTTCTCACTCTCCAGGTGCAGTGGCTGAGGGGCTGGGATTTCAAAGATCATCTCTGGGCTGGTTTTCCTGGAGATGGGAGCATTTCCCAGGGCTTGAAGGAAGGAAAAAAGCAAAACCAAAAATGCTTGAGGGAAGCAGAGTGTCAAGTGAGAATTTCTCCCTAGAACTGGTTGGAAAAGATAACCCAGTTCAACCCTTAACCCAGCACTGCCAAGGCCACCCCTGCCCCATATCCCTCAGCACCACATCTCCAGGGCTTGGAAATCCCTCCAGAAATGATGGGGACTCCAGACCCTGCCAACCCTTCCCGGGGAGAAATTGTTCCCCAGCTCCAACCTAAACCTCCCCTAAAGGCTCAGTGGAGGGTTAGGAGATGCCACCTGTCCCCATGGGGGTCCTGAGCTTGCTGTGCCACCCTGAGCTCTGCAGCCTCTGCACTTGGGTCTGGAGTGGCTCTGAGCACAGTTCCACTTGGAGGGATCTCATCAGGCTCTGCAGAGAGTCACACAATCCTTGGGCTTGGAAAAAAACCTTGGAGAGCATCAACTCCAACCCTTAACCCAGCACTGCCAAGGCCACCACTGCCCCATGGCCCTCAGCACCACCAAGATAAGAAATCAGCTCTGGGGTTGCTGAGCAAGGACCTACAAAACCTGTTTGGGTTCTCAGCCACTCATTCTCTCTCTCTCTTTTTTTCCATCAGAAGGGTCAGAAAACCTGAGAGCAGGACAAGCACCAACCCCTGTCCCCAGGAGACACACACTGCAACCAGCAACCACTGCTGGATCAACCCTGCCTTAGGCAGTTACAGACCCAGAGAATCATTTGGGATGGAAAAAACCCTGAAAATCATCAACTCCAACCCTTAACCCAGCACTGCCAAGGCCACCACTGCCCCATGGCCCTCAGCACCACATCTCCAGGCCTTGGAAATCCCTCCAGGAATGATGGGGACTCCAGCCCTGCCCTGGGCAGCCTGGGCCAGGCCCTGACAACCCTTGCCAGGGAGAAATTCTTCCCAAGCTCCAATCTAAACCTCCAGCTCAATTCCTCTTCTCCCATCCCTTCTTCCTTGGGAGCAGAACCCGACCCCCCCTGGCTCCAACCTCCTCTCAGGGGCTTGCAGAGAGCCAGAAGGTCTCCCCTCAGCCTCCTTTGCTCCAGGATCTGGTCTTCTCTGGTCTTTCCAGACCCTTCCCCAGCTCCATTCACTTCTCTGGACTTCTCTCTTCTCCAACCCCTCAAAGTCCTGAGAGGCCCAGAATGACCCCAGGATTCAATCTCAGAGTAACCAAACCCAAATGTCTTTGTTTAGGCAGTGGACTCAGATCTGAAGAACATTTTTGGAAAAATCTCTGATGGAGAGCACAACATGGATACCTGACCTCAGGAAGGTGCAGAAGACAAGGATAAAAGCCCCAGGTGTGGTGAGAAGCTCAGCATCTCTCCCCACTTCCCTTTCTCCATCAAGTCTGGGGGGGGAAATAATTTGGTGAATGCCCATGGATAGCTCTGAAAGAGCCCAACATCCCAACAGCTTTTAAAGTAAAAGAGATTTACCCCAAGATCTTCACTTGGATGCAACTCAGAGCTTCACACCCTAGGAAAGCCACCATTAATTTGCACCTCTGTTAGAATTTAAAGCAATTCTCCTGGGCAGACTTCTGCTCCAGACCCTTCCCCAGCTCCATTCCATTCTCTGGACACACTCCAACCCCTCAATGTCCTTTTTTCCTGCAGGCCACCTCCTGCTCCCAGTTTGCAGGGCTGAAATCAGTGCCCATGTCCAGGGCTATGCATCATTCCCTGTTAGCAACATGGCAAGCAAGTTAGCCATGTCTGAGCTGCTAATACATATTTATTCTGTTAACAAGCAGTTCATTCCCCAGCAGAAAGCTTGGGAGTTTGATTTATATCACAGTCACATCAAGACTGAAAAAGCTGCTGAATTCCCCTTCCATAAATCATGGCAGTTTTAGTTGTGCTGTGGGCTGCAGAGCAAACATGGCACTTTGTGACTGGTAATAATTAATAATGGTTAATGAACAGGATGAGCAATGCTTTATTAGGGGGAAGATAATGAATACCACTGATTCTCTTCACAGCCATGGTTTGTGCTGATGAGGGAGAAGCACCTTGGAGCATCCTCATCACCCCAAGGACCCAGCTGTGGGGGAATGGGTGCAGCAAAGGCTCCAACATTCTCCTTTCCAAGAGGCTTTAACTCCTGATGTCTGGTGAGCAGCAGAATAAATCTGGGGGGGGAAGGAGGAGCCTGCACATCAGCATTGCCCAGATGAACACAAAGAGGAAGATTTTCACCCTCAGACCCTGGAATTGTCTCCCAGGGGAAGTGGGAGTGGGTTTCCCCACTCTGGAATGTTTAAAGTCTCAGCTGGACAGGGTGCTGAGATACATAATAATATTAAAAGGGCTGGAGCAGAGGATTTCTGAGCTCCCTGATATTCCATGATTCTCTGATTGCTCTTGGAGAAGGAAATCAGTGAGAATCCTTCCCCAGTTTAGTTGTATTTACCTAAAACAACCCCCTGGTTTGCACAGGACAAACACACACTGTGGGGAAGGTGCTCAGATATGCAGTGGGTTGAAATACTCAGCCTTGACTCTGTTTTTATACCTGTTTTTTTTTTCCCCCTTTTCTTAGGAAATTAATTCCTCTTTAATTAACATTTCTTCAGTGATTCTCCCCATTTTCTTCCTCTCAGTTCAAGGTAACATTTCTTTTCACTCTCATTTCTCTCACTTTAACAAACAGCAAAGGAAATGGGTGGAGATTTCCAGGGAGGGCAAAGTGTTGAGAGCCAGAAATCCTCACCCAAGCTTTGAACTCCCTTGATGAAGTTTCCCAGAGAGGTTTAAGTGAGCGTGGCCACATTCAGATCCAATTAAATGGACAGTTTTTCAGAGGCATCACAGTTTAAAGCTCTAAATCCACTGAAGTTTTTTTATTTCCTTTTTAATTTTTTTTTAAGCCTTCTGCTTTGCCAGGGCTGCCCAGTGACAGTGTTGAATTTAATGCCAAAATGATAAATTCAGCCCAGCAAGCCCTAAACTGTTGCTAAATATTCAGCAGAGCCTTGGCTGTCATCTCCTGACATTTTCCTCCCTAATCCCTTTATTCCTTTTCCCATGAAAGAGCTTTTCCATGGATGTTTGATGTCACCAAAGGCCCTTCAAGCTTGCAAAACTATTTAAAAGGTGTTGTTTTTTTATTCCTAAGAGGTACAGTGCAAGGTGTCATCAACCTTTGTGAGGAACCTGGACAGGTTTGAGAGGTGAATCCTTGGCATCACACTGGGGAGACCCCCCTGGGGTGCTGGGTCCAGTTCTGGGGTCCCCAAACACCAGGAGGAGATGGAGCTGTTGGAGTGAGTCCAGAGGAGGCTCTGGAGATGCTGGGAGGGCTGGAGCAGCTCTGGAGCCAGGCTGAGAGAGTTGGGGGTGTTGAGGCTGGAGAAGAGAAGGCTGCAGGGAGAGCTTAGAGCACCTTCCAGTGCCTGAAGGGGCTCCAGGAAAGCTGGGGAGGGACTTGGGATGAGAACATGGAGGGATGGGATGAGGGGGAATGGCTTGAAACTGAAAGAGGGGAGATTTAGATTGGACCTTAGGAAGAAATTCTTGAATTTGAGGGTGGTGAGACACTGGAAGAGGTTTCCCAGAGAAGCTGTGGCTGCCCCATCCCTGGCAATGTCTCAGGAAAGGTTAGATGGGGTTTGGAGCAACCTGGGCTGGTGGGAGGTGTCCCTGCCCATGGAAAGGGGTTGGAACTGGGTGATCTTAAAGGTCTTTTCCAACTCTGAACATTCCATGATCAGGTGTTGGTTGAGGAGAAGCTCAACATGTGCTGGCAGCCCAGAAACCAGCCCTGTCCTGGGCTGCATCCCCAGCAGGGTCAGGGAGGGGATTGTCCCCCTCTGCTCCACTCTGGGGAGACCCCCCTGGGGTGCTGGGTCCAGTTCTGGGGTCCCCAAGCCCAGAAGGAGATGGAGCTGTTGGAGTGAGTCCAGAGGAGGCCCTGGAGATGCTGGGAGGGCTGGAGCAGCTCTGGAGCCAGGCTGAGAGAGTTGGGGTTGTTGAGGCTGGAGAAGAGAAGGCTGCAGGGAGAGCTTAGAGCACCTTCCAGTGCCTGAAGGGGCTCCAGGAAAGCTGGGGAGGGACTTGGGACAAGGGCAGGGAATGGATGGGTGAGGAATTTAAACCAGAAGAGCAGAGATTCAGACTGAATAGAAGGAAGGAATTCTTTATGGTGAGTGTGATGAGGCACAGGCCTAGGTTGACAAGGAGAGGTTGGAGATGCCAAAAAACCCCTTTATAAACCATGTGGTTGGCTTAAAATGATATTTTAGAAGGGATTTTTACCATTTCAAAGTGTTTTTTTACAGGAACTTGCCATGTTCTTTGCCATAACTAATTTTTGGTTTTTCAATATTCAGAATTTTCCTAAGAAAATGTCACCCAGCTCCATTTCACCCCCAAATCCTGGGACAAACCCAACCTTGTCTTAGGCCTCTGGGCAGCTGATGAGCCAGGTTGGGGGGAAGCCCTCAGCTCTGCAACCCTGTTTGAGCCTTGGGATTGTTCCTCAGTCCCCCAGGACAAACCAAAGTCAAACATTGGGCAAAATATTGGATAATCTCCTGTGTGAGCATCACTTTATTATGCACAGCATCAGAGAGTTGCATATATGAAGGGTTTTTTTTTAATGATTATTATTTTAGGTTGCTCCCCATCGAATCTCAGGGTTTTTTTTCCTTTTAATTGATTCGAGGTGGAGAAGGTTTATTGACCATATTTCTTCACATTTCCTAATTGTGAGCACAGATGAATGCACTGAGCACATTTCATCTGCTTTATGTGAGTTCAGAACATTTTCTGCAATAACACTTGCAACATTTGTTTAGATGAACACTTGAAGGACATCTGTTGGTGCCAAAAAAATGACAGAGTGGTTTGGTTTTTTCTTTTGTTTTTTTTTTTATTTCTTTAGATGTTGTCTTGTCAGGGGGACAGGAATGCTTCTGTCACTCAGATGAAAATCCTGCTGGATGCTGATACAAGGAGAACACGGGGCAGATTTTTCCTCCTTAGAATCATAGAATCATAGAATGGGCTGGGTTGGAAGGGAGCTCAGAGCTCATCAAGTCCAACCCTTGATCCACTCCCCCCGTGGTTCCCAGCCCATGGCACTGAGTGCCACATCCAGGCTCTTTGGAAAGATCTCCAGACACGGAGAATCCACTACTTCCCTGGGCAGCCCATTCCAAGGGCTGATCACCCTCTCCAGAAAGAAATTCTTTCTCATCTCCAACCTAAACCCCCCCTGGCACAACTTGAGACCCTGCCCTCTTGTCTTGCTGAGAGTTGCCTGGGAAAAGAGCCCAACCCCCCCCTGGCTCCAACCTCCTTTCAGGGAGTTGCAGAGAGTGATGAGGTCTCCCCTGAGCCTCCTCTTCTCCAGCCTCAACACCCCCAGCTCCCTCAGCCCTTCCTTCCTCCCAGGAATTCTGCTGGATCCCTTCCCAGCCTCCTTGCTCTTCTCTGCACCTGCTCCAGCACCTCAAGCTCCTTCCTGAACTGAGGGGCCCAGAACTGGACACAGGACTCAAGCTGTGGCCTCCCCAGGGCTGAGCACAGGGGCAGAATCCCTTCCCTGGACCTGCTGGCCACGCTCTTCCTCAGCCAGCCCAGGATGCCATTGGCCTTCTTGCCCACCTGGCCACACTGCTGCCTCCTCTTCAGCTTCCTGCCAAGCCAGACTCCCAGCTCCCTTGCTGCAACCACTCCCTGCCCAGCCTGGAGCTCCCCAGGGGCTTCTTGTGGCCAAAGTGCAGGACCCGGCCCTTGGAATCTTCAACCTCATCCCCTTGGGATCAGCCCAACTCTCCAGTCTCTCCAGGTCCCTCTGCAGAGCCCTCCTGCCTTCCAGCTGATCCACACTTCCCCCCAGCTTAGTGTCAGCTGGGAATTTCCTGAGGATGGACTCAATGCCCTCCTCTAAATCCTCCCTCAAGATATTAAACAGCACTGGGCCCAACACTGATCCCTGGGGGACACCACTAGTGACCGGCCGCCATTTGGATGCAGCCCCGTTCAGCACCACTCTCTGGGCCCGGCCCTCCAGCCAGTTCCTAACCCAGCACAGAGTGCTCCTGCCTGAGCCATGGCCTGACAGCTTTTCCAGGAGAATCCTAGGGGAGACGGTGTCAAAGGCCTTGCTGAAGTCCAGGCAGACCACATCCACAGCCTTCCCCTCATCCACCAGTCGGGTCACCTGATGATAAAAGGAGATCAGGTTGGTCAGGCATGACCTGCCCTGTCTAAACCCATGCTGGCCCTTTCCCTCTCTAATGGGAAACTGAAGGTAAAGGCTGCTAACAGGTTTTGGAAATTGAGATCAATATCATGCTAAGCCATATTCATGGCTCTCCAGGGGGGTGATTTAACCCGCTACTGCTTTGTTGCTAACAGCACCATGAGTTCTCTTAGATGGCACTTTTTGAAGCAAGGACATGAGCCCTGAACTGCTGTTTGCAGAAGAAATGTGCTATAAAAATACCCAGGTGGCCAAGAAAGCCACCAGCATCCTGGCTTGTGTCAGCACTGTGTGGCCAGAAGGATTATTCCCCTGTGTGGTGAGGGAACACCTGAAATCCTGGGGTCATTCTGGATGCCTCAGGACATTGAGGGCTTGGAGTGTGTCCAGAGAAGGGAATGGACCTGGGGAAGGGTCTGGAGCAGAAGTCTGCCCAGGAGCAGGTGAGGGAGTTGGGGGTGTTGATCCTGAAGCAAAGGAGGCTGAGGGGAGACCTTGTGGCTCTCTGCAAGCCCCTGAGAGGAGGTTGGAGCCAGGGGGGGGTCGGGCTCTGCTCCCAAGGAAGAAGGGATGGGAGAAGAGGAATTGAGCTGGAGGTTTAGATTGGAGCTTGGGAAGAATTTCTCCCTGGCAAGGGTTGTCAGGGCCTGGTCCAGGCTGCCCAGGGCAGGGCTGGAGTCCCCATCATTCCTGGAGGGATTTCCAAGGCCTGGAGATGTGGTGCTGAGGGCCATGGGGCAGAGGTGGCCTTGGCACTGCTGGGTTAAGGGTTGGAGTTGATGATCTTCAAATCTTTCCACCCAAAATAACTCTATAAAATCACCTGGGGAGACAACTCAGCCTTTCTCCACACCATCACCCTCTCCTTCTCCTACCTGACCATGGTTCCACCTCAGCAGAAGCTGAGCTGGTGTTTGTTCATCTCCCCCTCCTCTCTGCATTGTCCTCCAGGCTTTGGGAGGACAAAATCTCATCTGAGGTTTAATAGGGAGATGTGGTGCTGAGGGCCATGGGGCAGGGGTGGCCTTGGCAGTGCTGGGTTAAGGGTTGAACTGAGTTATCTTTTTCCAACCAGTTTTCTCTCCCTTGACACTCAGGTTCCCTCAAGCATTTTTGGTTTTGCTTTTTTCCTTCCTTCAAGCCCTGGGAAATGCTCCCATCTCCAGGAAAACCAGCCCAGAGATGATCTTTGAAATCCCAACTCTTCAGCCACTGCACCTGGAGAGTGAGAACAGAGATTTGATGCCCAAGGTGCTGAAAGCAGGGACAACATTTCAGCAGCTGACACTCTAACAGGAACCCTGGTGTGAATCAGCAACAACAACACATGTTTTCATTTATAAAATGGGTTTAACAGTTGAACTTGATGAGGTCTTTTCCAACCCAAATGATTCCATGAGATGCTGGAGCTCCAGGGCATTTATCTAATGGCAATTAATATTTTTCCATCTGGTTTCAAAGCTCAGGTTTATGCAGAGCAGCATCCCATTTCCTCCCAGCCCTCTGCCTGCCTGGGCTTTTATCCAACCAGCCCTTTTTCAAGCAGTACTCAGTCCTGCTGGATCAATACAATATTCTTCCTCCAAGGTTCTTCATCTTCCTCTCCTTGCTTCCAGACAAAAGGTGCCAATATTTTCCCTGCTGGTGCCTCCATGTTTATTAACTCAGCACGTCCCTGCCTTTGGCCTCTGGGTCTGCGGGCATCTCCCCCTCCTCTGATTAAAGCAGAATAAATATTTAGATAGTGGGATAAGAGTCCTGTTTACTGGAATTAGTGTTTTCTTATGTGGCTATTTGAAATATTAAAACCTTCATTGTCTTCTTTATTTCTGTTTAAGTGCTGTGAGTGATTAATGATCTTTATCTGCAGATCTGAAGAGGAACCACTCTGGGAGAGGCATAAGAATCATTGATTTGGGAAGAGAATCAAGTGGCTGGCTCAGGATTGTGGTGATGGTGTCTGGAATGTTCAGGTTTGGAAGGGATCTCAGCAGGATCCCCCAGGAACAGATCCAGGTGGGTTTGGAAGCCTCCAGAGCAGGAGACTCCACAACCTCTCTGGGCAGCCTGGGCCAGGGCTCCCTCACCCTCACAGGAAAGAAGTTTCTCCTCATGGTGAGCTGGAACTTCCCATGTTCTACCTTCACCCCATTATTCCTTGTCCTGTTCCTGGGCACCACTGAACAGAGATTGGCCCCTTCCTCTTGCCCCCCACCCCTCAGATATTGATGGACATTCAGAGATCCCCTCTCAGCCTTCTTTTCTCCAGGCTGAACAGCTCTTTCTTCACAGGAGAGATGCTCAGATCCTTTCATCATCCTCATAGCTCTCCTTTGGACTCTTTCCAGTAGATCCCTGGCTCTCCTGAACTGGGAAAACTGGATCCAATATTCAACTGTGTTGTGCAGTTGTATACACCCTGTATTCTGTGCTCCTTTTTGGTACCACAGTTGAGTTTTGTGGTGAAGGAGAATGTGATGCTTCCTTAGTCCAGATTAATTTCTAGACTTGACCTAATTTTCATTAATTCTCAGCAGGAATTTTGGCTTTCCTCCAGAGATCTGTTTCCATCTAAGCTGTTCTTGTGCCTTGAAGCTTTGCCAGGCTTCACTATTGACCCAGCAGTGTTCCTGTTCCCAACCTGTCCCTGGCTCTGGAGGGTTGAGGAGGATGTAGGTGACTTAGAGGAGATGTTTTCATGTTGTCATGAGCCAAGTTCACTTAAAAAACAGAGAAATCAGGATTTTGGGATTAATTTCAGATTAATAATCTGGCATAATTTCAGATTTCAGTTATCAGTCCTAGCAGTACAATCCTTCTCAAGCTCAGCAACAGGAGAATGTTCCAAGCCATAATGGTTCTGGCTTCAAAACTTAAAGAATAGAAGTTTGAGGTAGGATTTTTGGTCTCACCCCTCCATGCCTTTATCCAAAGTCCCTCCCCAGCTTTTCTGGAACCCCTTCAGGTGCTGGAAGGTCTCCCCAGAATCTTCTCTGCACCAGCAGCTGGGCTTGTCAAGAGGTTCCAAGCAATTCTGTTCAATATTTTAAGGAATTTGGTTTCCCAAAGCAGTGCAACTTCAGTTCATAATCAATTCCTCACCCCCAATAACCAGGGGGAGAATTATTAAAAAGCACCAGCAAGTGATGTAGCTGCAGGAGAAGGGAAAAAATTCTCCTTTTTCCTCTTGAGGTAGGGCTGAGGTTTGGCAGCTCTCCCAGCTCCCAGCACTTGTGGTGTTGATCAGGAAAATGCTGGCAAAACAACTCCACTCCTGAGAATGCCTTGGGTTTCTTGCAAAGCACTCAGAATTTGTTAACATGAAAAAAAAAATAGTATTGCAGATGTGAAATGGGGTAAACTGAGCTGACCCAGACTTCCCCTGCCCCCAGGAATGGGTCAAGTGGAGGTTACCAGCAGGGAGCAGGAGTTGGGCTGTCAGCACAGAGCCATCAACAGCTGAGAAATGCTGAGTGCTTTTTGTCCTGGGGTCCAGATGGATCATCCTGACATCTCAAACACAAGTTTTAAATCAAGCTCCACTTAACTGGAGAAGCCTCAGAGCTGCAAGGCTGGGTTGCAGACTTGTATTTTTTCCCCACCGTCTCCCCTAGGATTCTCCTGGAAAAGCTGTCAGGCCATGGCTCAGGCAGGAGCACTCTGTGCTGGGTTAGGAACTGGCTGGAGGGCCGGGCCCAGAGAGTGGTGCTGAACGGGGCTGCATCCAAATGGCGGCCGGTCACTAGTGGTGTCCCCCAGGGATCAGTGTTGGGCCCAGTGCTGTTTAATATCTTGAGGGAGGATTTAGAGGAGGGCATTGAGTCCATCCTCAGGAAATTCCCAGCTGACACTAAGCTGGGGGGAAGTGTGGATCAGCTGGAAGGCAGGAGGGCTCTGCAGAGGGACCTGGAGAGACTGGAGAGTTGGGCTGATCCCAAGGGGATGAGGTTGAAGATTCCAAGGGCCGGGTCCTGCACTTTGGCCACAAGAAGCCCATGGGGAGCTCCAGGCTGGGCAGGGAGTGGTTGCAGCAAGGGAGCTGGGAGTCTGGCTTGCCAGGAAGCTGAAGAGGAGGCAGCAGTGTGGCCAGGTGGCCAAGAAGGCCAATGGCATCCTGGGCTGGCTGAGGAAGAGCGTGGCCAGCAGGTCCATGGAAGGGATTCTGCCCCTGTGCTCAGCCCTGGGGAGGCCACAGCTTGAGTCCTGTGTCCAGTTCTGGGCCCCTCAGGAAGTTGAGGAAGGAGCTTGAGATGCTGGAGCAGGTGCAGAGAAGAGCAAGGAGGCTGGGAAGGGATCCAGCAGAATTGCTGGGAGGAAGGAAGGGCTGAGGGAGCTGGGGGTGTTGAGGCTGGAGAAGAGGAGGCTCAGGGGAGACCTCATCACTCTCTGCAACTCCCTGAAAGGAGGTTGGAGCCAGGGGGGGGTTGGGCTCTTTTCCCAGGCAACTCTCAGCAAGACAAGAGGGCACAAAGGGTCTCAAGTTGTGCCAGGGGAGGTTTAGGTTGGAGAGGAGAAAGAATTTCTTTCTGGAGAGGGTGATCAGACCTTGGAACGGGCTGCCCAGGGAAGTAGTGGATTCTCCGTGTCTGGAGATCTTTCCAAAGAGCCTGGATGTGGCACTCAGTGCCATGGGCTGGGAACCACGGGGGGAGTGGATCAAGGGTTGGACTTGATGAGCTCTGAGGTCCCTTCCAACCCAGCCCATTCTGTGATTCTATATTTTGGGCTGTGGACTTCACTGTGAAGGGTGATGGGGGAGAGTTGAAGAGTGGATAGCCCCAAATTAAGGTTTTTCATCATACTTTAATTTAATTGCAAGTGTTCTTTGGCTCCTGTTGGTGAAACCTGTAGCACTGGGAAATGTTTCTAGAAATCTAGTGAGTATCCCCCCTGGTTTGGGGGCAAATATGCTACTTTATCTGATTTTTTTTTTTTTCACTTCTACACAGCAAACCTCTGAAATTTAAAACAAAGGCACAGGCAGTTTTTGTAAGCATAAAAAAAATCCTCCCCACATCTCTCTTTTTTTTTAATCCATCAGTTTTCATTTCAGATAAACTGAGTCAGAGTTTTAACATCAGAAAGAAAGGTTCTGTCTGAAATGGCTGAGAATGTGCAAAATGAGAACTTTGGAGTGGTTTAGCATAAACCCCTCTCCCTGGCTCAAACCTAGATTGAGGTCTGCTTCTTACTTGGAGGAACCCAAGGTCCTTAGATCATAGAATTCCTGACTGGTTTGGGTTGGAAGGACCTTAAAGTTCCAACCCCTTTCCATGGGCAGGGACACCTCCAACCAGCCCCATCCAACCTTTCTGAGACACTGCCAGGGATGGGGCAGCCACAGCTTCTCTGGGAAACCTGGCACAGGGTCTCAGCACCCTCAAATTCAAGAATTTCTTCCCAGTGTTTAACCTAAATCTTCCCTCTTATATTTTAAAGTCATCCATTTGCTTTTTAAAAAGAATAGAAAATCAGAGTCACAGCCTGGCTTGGGTTGGAAGAGACCTTAATCCAATTCCAACCCCTTTCCATGGGCAGGGACACCTTCCACCAGCCCAGGTTGCTCCAAGCCCCATCCAACCTTCAACATTTCCAGGGCTGGGGCAGCCTCAGCTTTTCTTGGAAAGCTGGAAAACCAGGAGCTCAGCATCCTCCCAGATGTTCAGGTGTAGAACAGGGCCCTTGGTGAGGATGGGAATGTTCAGTTGGGGTCCAAGCAACCTTTTGGGAGGGGGACCTTGCACCACCACTGCCTTCTGCAGCTCCATCCCTTTATGAAAACTGAGCTGAGCACCTTTGCAGGTCACTCCCTTTGTCCCCTTCTGGTGTCTGAGGGGAGGCAGGTTGTAGGGGAAGTGGGAACCAAGCTTTGGAGAGCCTTAAAGGTCAGAAAACATCTGCAAGCAGCTCAGGCCACTAATCACAGCATCTCCCCAGGGCTGCCTTGCTCTTGGTTGCACAGCTGAGCCCTGGGCTGGGGCTCAGGGCTGGGACTAAACATTTTATGACCTTGCTGAGGCAAAACACTTGCTCCCCAGCCCCATGAGGACCACACTAAATTAATGCAAACCTTCTAAGCAAGAGCTTTAGCCATGGCTCACGGGTGGCATTAACCTCACCCCTGATGTTTTCCTGCATCCCAAATCCCACCTGGCATCAGGAAACATCCCCACTTGGGTTTTTACCCCTTGCTTGGCTCAGAATTGATGGGGAACCACTCACCAAGGGGAAAAAAACCCCCCATCAATTAGTACCAACCCTTCTGCATTAATTATTGCTTCTAAAATGAGTGAAAATGATCAATCCAGGTCCTGCATAATAAGCAACAGCAATACCTGAGTGATGAAGGCTGGGGAAATAATAAAGGTGACAAGCACAAATATTAGACTCCCAGCAATAACTGGCTGGAGGGCCGGGCCCAGAGAGTGGTGCTGAACGGGGCTGCATCAAAATGGCGGCCGGTCACTAGTGGTGTCCCCCAGGGATCAGTGTTGGGCCCAGTGCTGTTTAATATCTTGAGGGAGGATTTAGAGGAGGGCATTGAGTCCATCCTCAGGAAATTCCCAGCTGACACTAAGCTGGGGGGAAGTGTGGATCAGCTGGAAGGCAGGAGGGCTCTGCAGAGGGACCTGGAGAGACTGGAGAGTTGGGCTGATCCCAAGGGGATGAGGTTGAAGATTCCAAGGGCCGGGTCCTGCACTTTGGCCACAACAACCCCATGCAGCGCTACAGGCTGGGCACAGAGTGGCTGGAGAGCAGCCAGGCAGAAAGGGACCTGGGAGTCTGCATTGACAAGAAACTGAACATGAGCCAGCAGTGTGCCCAGGTGGCCAAGAAGGCCAATGGCATCCTGGCCTGTATCAGAAACAGCGTCACCAGCAGGTCCAGGGAGGTGATTCTTCCCCTGTACTCAGCGCTGGTTAGGCCACACCTCGAGTACTGTGTCCAGTTCTGGGCCCCTCAGTTTAAGAAGGATGTAGAGGTCCTGGAACAGGTCCAAAGGAGGGCAACCAGGCTGGTGAAGGGACTCGAGCACAGGCCCTATGAGGAGAGGCTGAGAGAGCTGGGGCTGTTCAGCCTGAAGAAGAGGAGGCTCAGGGGAGACCTCATTGCTGTCTACAACTACCTGAAAGGAGGCTGTAGCGAGGTGGGAACTGGACTCTTTTCACAGACGACCTTCAACAAGACAAGAGGACACAGTCTTAAGTTGTGCCAGGGGAGGTTTAGGTTAGATATTAGAAAGAATTTCTTCACGGAGAGGGTGATTAGGCTATGGAATGGACTGCCCGGGGAGGTGGTAGATTCTCCGTCCCTGGAGACATTTAAAAAAAGACTGGATGTGGCACTCAGTGCCATGGTCTAGCAACTGCTCCGGTGGGTCAAGGGTTGGACTAGATGATCTCTGAGGTCCCTTCCAACCCGGCTAACAATTCTATGATTCTATGAATAATTTACTTCCTTCCTTTATTTGAGTACAAATTGGAATTTTACACCCAAATCCTATTAAAAACCAGAGGGAAATAAAGTTTCTATTTTTTTTTTTTTAATTTCTTTGTTAATTCCAAAAATCAGGTTTCTAGCTTTCTTTTTCTAAGGTCTTGTTCTGGTCATCTATTACTATTTAGAGCAAAAAAAACCCCAACTTATTCTTATTTATGTTTTGTCTGGACATGATTAGAGACAAGGAGGAGTCACCTCTATTCCTATGGATTTCCAGGGCATGTGGGAAGCATGGAGGAGCCAGAGGAAGAGGTGAGGATGATGAGTGGGATTCTGAGGAGGGTTTGGGGGCTGTTGGAGCCTGGTGATGAGGGAGATAAAGATGATCCCCAGCAGCCCTTGAAGGGCAGTTCCAAAAGTGATGGAGAAATAAACTGGGAAGATGAAAAAGGTCACAAATTCAGACTTAGGAACTTCAGGTCAGGGGTTGGAAAATGCTTCTTGATGGAAATCTAAAGAGGTGGAATCTCTGTTTCCAGGCAAAGCCACAGCTGATGGGTCCCATGCTGCCAAGAGCCTGTGTGGAGCAGGAAATTGGACCAGAAGCCTCCAGAGTTGATTTCCAGGTGGTGTTTCTGTAATCCTTGGATTTTGGGGCTCTTATGATTCCCTAGGACCCAGCAGCCTCCAGCTCAGGGAAGTGGATGGGAAAATGAATGGATTAGGGATGTGAGAGCAGGGGCAGAACTTGAGCATCATCCAAATTCCTAAGCAAATCTGAGTATTATCCTTTTAACCACCACTCACCTGGAATATTTTATCCAAGTCTGGTGTCCCCAGCAGGATAAGGACATGGATCTCTTGGAATGAGTCCAGAGGAAGCCCCAGAGATGCTCCAGGGGTTGGAGAAGATGAGCTCTGAGCTCCCTCCCAACCTCAGCCATTCCATGATGGTGCTTTGCCATTTTTCTCTTTCTGGAAGTGCTGATCCATCCTGGGAGCAGGATTCTGGAATTCCCACAGCATCCTGTGTGGATACCACCCCCTGCACCTTCCAAAGCATCTGTTTTCTCCACATTTAAAGGATTTCTAGACATCCAAACTACTCTCCCATATAAACCATGTGTCCTCAGCACTCAATCTAAAGTCCTTTATTTAAACCAAACCAACACCTGCAACAGTTGAATTATAACAGCTCCACTTTACCCAGAGCCACAGTTTCCCATCTGGTTGCATCACTTTGCAAGAAATATTCCCAGACCATAGCAAAACACCAGAAAAAAAAATCACTTTTTTGGTCCTTGGGACAGACTTGAAGCTGTTTCATTTCTCATTTTTGCTGAGAATAATGGTTTTGTTGGTTTAGAATAAATTTTCTGATAGTTTTAAATATGATGTCCTTAGCTTTAAGTGCAGTGCAGGTTTTCTAGGTGTCATTGTTACTTAGCAACCTTGACAAGTTTTTGAACCCCTTTTTGATTTGGGAAGGATAAAGAATGATATCAACACAAATGTTTTTTTCATAAACAAAAGCCAAACCTCTATTTTTCTACCCAGACAACTGATTTTAGATTAAAAGGGAACAGCAATCACAACCAGGACAAAAAAAACCTCCCAGGAAAGAGATCAGAAGAAATGAATGAGGTTTTGGTTTGTGGAGCTGAGCTGCAAGATGGAAGTGGGCAGGGTCAGTTGGTGATATTTCCAATTGTGATATCCATCAGGAAAAATAACAGCAGGGAGACTCCTCAGGGCAGGAGGAGAAGGACAACATGTGCTGGACAGAATGGGAAGCTGAGGTATAGAAATGGGAGTATTCAGGCAAATAATGGTACTGAGAACAAGCATAATGGGCTTTGTGGAGGCTGGAAAAAGAAAAAGAGGGGGTGATATTAACAATGGGAGAGGTTCTGTTGATTTATCCATATTTTAATATCTGTTTTATATATTTTTATATATTTATCAAGATTCAGAGCTTTCCAGCAGAGAATTTCCTTGGTGTAAATTAAGAAAACCTGTCCCAGTTGTAAATCAGATGGATGAAGAAGTTCTAAGAGGCCTCCCACTAAGATCTTGACCAGGTAAAGGTGTCCCAGAGCTTCCCCTTTCCATCTCTGCTCCAGCACTCTGTTCCTCTGGGCTGCAGAATGATACTGAGAACAAGAAAATGGGCTTCGTGGAGGCTGGAAAAAGAAAAAGAGGGGGTGATATTAGCAATGGGAGAGGTTCTGTTGATTTATCCATATTTTAATATCTGTTTTATATATATTTTTATATATTTATCAAGATTCAGAGCTTTGCAGCAGAGAATTTCCTTGGTGTAAATTAAGAAAACCTGTCCCAGTTGTAAATCAGATGGCTGAGGGAGTTCTAAGAGGCCTCCAAGTAAGATCTTGACCAGGTAAAGGTGTCCCAGAGCTTCCCCTTTCCAGCTCTGCCCCAGCACTCTGTTCCTCTGGGCTGGAGAATGATACTGAGAACAAGCATAATGGGCTTTGTGGAGGCTGGAAAAAGAAAAAGAGGGGGTGATATTAGCAATGGGAGAGGTTCTGTTGATTAATCCATATTTTAATATCTGTTTTATATATCTTTTTATATATTTATCAAGATTCAGAGCTTTCCAGCAGAGAATTTCCCTTGTGTAAATTTAAAAAACCTGTCCCAGTTGTTAATCAGATGGATGAAGAATTTCTAAGAGGCCTCTCAGTAAGATCTTGACCAGGTAAAGGTGTCCCAGAGCTTCCCCTTTCCAGCTCTGCCCCAGCACTCTGTTCCTCTGGGCTGGAGAATGGTACTGAGAACAAGAAAATGGGCTTTGTGGAGGCTGGAAAAAGAAAAAGGGGGAGGTGATATTAACAATGGGAGAGGTTCTGTTGATTTATCAATATTTTAATGTATGTTTTATATATATTTTTATATATTTATCAAGATTCAGAGCTTTCCAGCAGAGAATTTCCTTGGTGTAAAGTTAGAAAACCTGTCCCAGTTGTAAATCAGATGGATGAAGAAGTTCTAAGAGGCCTCCCAGTAAGATCTTGATCTGGTAGAGGTGTCCCAGAACTTCTCTTTTTCCCCTTTCCAGCTCTGCCCCAGCACTCTGTTCCTCTGGGCTGGAGAATGATACTGAGAACAAGCATAATGGGCTTTGTGGAGGCTGGAAAAAGAAAAAGAGGGGGTGATATTAGCAATGGGAGAGGTTCTGTTGATTTATCCATATTTTAATATATGTTTTATATATATTTTTATATATTTATCAAGATTCAGAGCTTTCCAGCAGAGAATTTCCTTGGTGTAAAGTTAGAAAACCTGTCCCAGTTGTAAATCAGATGGCTGAGGGAGTTGTAAGAGGCCTCTCAGTAAGATCTTGATCTGGTAAAGGTGTCCCAGAGCTTCCCCTATCCAGCTCTGCCCCAGCACTCTGTTCCTCTAGGCTGGAGAATGATACTGAGAACAAGAAAATGGGCTTTGTGGAGGCTGGAAAAAGAAAAAGGGGGGGTGATATTAACGATGGGAGAGGTTCTGTTGATTTATCCATACTTAATATCTGTTTTATATATATTTTTATATATTTATCAAGATTCAGAGCTTTCCAGCAGAGAATTTCCTTGGTGTAAATTAAGAAAACCTGTCCCAGTTGTAAATCAGATGGCTGAGGAAGTTCTAAGAGGCCTCCCAGTAAGATCTTGATCTGGTAAAGGTGTCACAGAACTTCTCTTTTTCCCCTTTCCAGCTCTGCCCCAGCACTCTGTTCCTCTGGGCTGGATCTGTCTAAAAATCAAACCAAACCAATCTCAAACTCAGAGCCTTGGCTTTCTTGGTGAATAGGACATGTTGTTTTCCTCTGGAAATCACCTTAATTTGTTGATAATTGTCATGATCATGTCTCTGACTCTCAGAGAATGAAGAATTATCTTCATCCATCTCTCTCACTGCTTTTGCTCCTGTTGGATGGGAAGGCTCAGATGAAGAAGAGCCCAAAATTGTCCATGGGCGGAAGGTGACTGCCACCAAACTTCAGCCCCCACCTGAAACCAGAGGGAATCATAGAATCTCAGAATGGGCTGGGTTGGAAGGGACCTCAGAGCTCATCAAGTCCAACCCTTGATCCACTCCCCCCGTGGTTCCCAGCCCATGGCACTGAGTGCCACATCCAGGCTCTTTGGAAAGATCTCCAGACACGGAGAATCCACTACTTCCCTGGGCAGCCCATTCCAAGCCTGATCACCCTCTCCAGAAAGAAATTCTTTCTCATCTCCAACCTAAACCTCCCCTGGCACAACTTGAGACCCTTGTGCCCTCTTGTCTTGCTGAGAGTTGCCTGGGAAAAGAGCCCAACCCCCCCCTGGCTCCAACCTCCTTTCAGGGAGTTGGAGAGAGTGATGAGGTCTCCCCTGAGCCTCCTCTTCTCCAGCCTCAACACCCCCAGCTCCCTCAGCCCTTCCTTCCTCCCAGGAATTCTGCTGGATCCCTTCCCAGCCTCCTTGCTCTTCTCTGCACCTGCTCCAGCACCTCAAGCTCCTTCCTGAGGGACTTGCTGAGGGGCCCAGAACTGGACACAGGACTCAAGCTGTGGCCTCCCCAGGGCTGAGCACAGGGGCAGAATCCCTTCCCTGGACCTGCTGGCCACGCTCTTCCTCAGCCAGCCCAGGATGCCATTGGCCTTCTTGGCCACCTGGCCACACTGCTGCCTCCTCTTCAGCTTCCTGGCAAGCCAGACTCCCAGCTCCCTTGCTGCAACCACTCCCTGCCCAGCCTGGAGCTCCCCAGGGGCTTCTTGTGGCCAAAGTGCAGGACCCGGCCCTTGGAATCTTCAACCTCATCCCCTTGGGATCAGCCCAACTCTCCAGTCTCTCCAGGTCCCTCTGCAGAGCCCTCCTGCCTTCCAGCTGATCCACACTTCCCCCAGCTTAGTGTCAGCTGGGAATTTCCTGAGGATGGACTCAATGCCCTCCTCTAAATCCTCCCTCAAGATATTAAACAGCACTGGGCCCAACACTGATCCCTGGGGGACACCACTAGTGACCGGCCGCCATTTGGATGCAGCCCCGTTCAGCACCACTCTCTGGGCCCGGCCCTCCAGCCAGTTCCTAACCCAGCACAGAAGATTCTGGGAAGAAAAACGTGGGAATTAAAATAAAGTGTCCATTCTCTTCTGCCACTTCTCTTTAGGACAAGGGCTCAAGTTGCACCAGGGGAGGTTTCAGATTGGATTGTAGGAAAAATCTCTTCACTGAAAGAGTGAAGAGGGTGCCCAGGGAGGTTCTGGACTCACCATCCCTGGGGTTTTCAGGGAACAGGTAGAAGTGGTTCTTTGGGAGATGATTTAGTGGTTAAGGTGTTGGAGGACTGAGGGGGGGAGTCAATGATCATGAAGGTCGTTTCCAGCCATGATGATCCTATAATTCACTCCTGCTGAACACCCTGATTGCTGGCCCAGCACATGTTGTTTTCTTTTGTTGCGAAAGCATCATGTCCTGGCACTTGGAATCTTGAACCTCATCCCGTTGGGATCATCCCAACTCTCCAGTCCGTCCAGGTCCCTCTGCAGAGGAGGAAGCAGGGAACAGGAAGATACAAGCTGCTCAGAACCAAAAGCTCCAGGGAAAAGAGGTTTTATGCAGTTCCCCACTCACAGAATTACCTGGTCTCCAGCTTCTTTTTCTTCATGAACAGAATTCTGGGGGTTTTCAGCCAATTTTAATGGACACTTGATGGAAAGCAGAGAAAAGAAGCAATGTAAAAGTAAAGGCTTTTTGTCAAAAGTACCACTAAGCTCTTATTGACTCCAGCACAGACCTTGGGAGCACTTAATATCCATCTTTTCTTTCTGTCAGAAAAAAAAGGGTCTATTTTATGGGGTGTTAGGGTAGGGAATAACCTCCCCTAACTATAATCACCATGTGAAAAATGTTTTGACTACTGTGAAGAGCTCCTTGTGTTTCTGGATATGTTTAACAAGCTTTTTTTAAAAAAAAAAACTCTGAAAAGACTTAAAATAATCTTAGAAGACCTCCTTTTCTTTTTTTTTTCCTTATTTTACCACTTCCTGCTTTTTTTTACAAGCAGCTCTTTCTGTGCCATCTGTGGCAAGGTGCTTTTGATGAGGATGTAGTTGAAAAAACCAAAAATAATTTGAAAAGTTGGTCCTTTTGGGGATGAAAATAAGAAATTTACCACTTCTTCCCGTCCAGTTTTAATCCGAGGGGAATTCTCCGTCCAGGCCCACTGGCTTGACCACATTCCTTCGGGATTTCATGATCTCAGGATTACCCTGTCCTAATTTTTTCACACCCAATCTCTCCAGCATCCCCTCTTCCCTCTCCTGAATTGCTGGATTTAAAAAATAATCCAGCATTTTTTCACTTGAGGGCCACAGAATATTTTTCTGGGTGCTGCTTTAGCCCTTCCACTCTTATTTTCTGCCCCATTTTTTGTCACAGCACTTTACCTGCTTGGATATTCATAGAATCATAGAATTGGCTGGGTTGGAAGGGACCTCAGAGATCATTGAGTCCAACCCTTGAACCACCGTCGCGGTTGCTAGACCATGGCACTGAGTGCCACATCCAGGCTCTTTTGAAAGATCTCCAGACACGGAGAATCCACCACTTCCCTGGGCAGCCCATTCCAATGTCTGATCACCCTCTCCAGAAAGAAATTCTTTCTCAGCTCCAACCTAAACCTCCCCTGGCACAACTTGAGACCCTTTGTGCCCTCTTGTCTTGCTGAGAGTTGCCTGGGAAAAGAGCCCAACCCCCCCCCGGCTCCAACCTCCTTTCAGGGATTGCAGAGAGTGATGAGGTCTCCCTGAGCCTCCTCTTCTCCAGCCTCAACACCCCCAGCTCCCTCAGCCTCTCCTCATAGGGTCTCTGCTCGAGTCCCTTCACCAGCCTGGTTGCCCTCCTTTGGACCTGCTCCAGCACCTCGATATCCTTCCAACTTCCTGAGCTGAGGGGCCCAGAACTGGACACAGGACTCAAGCTGTGGCCTCCCCAGGGCTGAGCACAGGGGCAGAATCCCTTCCCTGGACCTGCTGGCCACGCTCTTCCTCAGCCAGCCCAGGATGCCATTGGCCTTCTTGCCCACCTGGCCACACTGCTGCCTCCTCTTCAGCTTCCTGCCAAGCCAGACTCCCAGCTCCCTTGCTGCAACCACTCCCTGCCCAGCCTGCAGCTCCCCAGGGGCTTCTTGTGGCCAAAGTGCAGGACCCGGCCCTTGGAATCTTCAACCTCATCCCCTTGGGATCAGCCCAACTCTCCAGTCTCTCCAGGTCCCTCTGCAGAGCCCTCCTGCCTTCCAGCTGATCCACACTTCCCCCCAGCTTAGTGTCAGCTGGGAATTTGCTGAGGATGGACTCAATGCCCTCCTCTAAATCCTCCCTCAAGATATTAAACAGCACTGGGCCCAACACTGATCCCTGGGGGACACCACTAGTGACCGGCCGCCATTTGGATGCAGCCCCGTTCAGCACCACTCTCTGGGCCCGGCCCTCCAGCCAGTTCCTAACCCAGCACAGAGTGCTCCTGCCTGAGCCATGGCCTGACAGCTTTTCCAGGATTTTTATTACACAGGATTTATTACACAGACTTTCAATGAATTGTGTTCTATTTATTTATGGTTTCGTGGTAGGTTTTTTTGGTTTTTTTGGGTTTTTGTGGCCATAGCACACTCAGCATTCAGGAAGATGTGTGGATAGTAAGGGTCAGGTCTTGCTATTTGCCAGAAATTCCCAAATCTTCTACACTACTGTGGTTCTTTCCTCTAAGTCCCTCTTTAATCCTTTTTTGTTTTCCTTTTTTTTCCCTTTTCCTTTTTTTCCCCTTTCCTTTTTTTCCCTTTCCCTTTATCCCCCCTTTCCCTTTGTTTTCCCTTTCCCACAATCAAAACCCTTGGGATCCAGTGCACTTCTTGCCACCTTATTTTTGATTTCTCATCCCAAATAACGAAGAAGAAAAATAAAAAGCAAACCTTGCACTAATCCCCAGGCAACCACAGGATGGTTTTTTTTTTTGGTTTTCACAACCTTGCAGCTCTTTCAATCAACCCCAGTGATGTACAGGAGCAGCTTTGTCAGTATTAAATTACAATTTATTTATTGAGCAGATGAAAATAGCTGGGAGAGGGAAATTTTTAGCTACAGAAGACATTGCAGAGTTGTGCAGAAAATGATGTGCTCCTTAAAACACACACACAAAAAAGGTGAAGTTTAGGGTGGCAGAGCTGTCCCATCAATCCTGGCCCAGCATCCCTGGAAAACTGAGGTTTTTCTCTGCTTTTTGGGGACAAATATCCAGGAGTACCCCAGCAGGGCTGCTGCTGCTTTGGCACAGGAGGATGTTCCAGCTGCTTCCTTGGTGTTTTGTGAAGCTTTCTCATTTATTTTCTCAGAATCAATGATTACCTCATTATGATGACTTCACATGCCTTCATCTTGCTGGAATTAATGATCTTTTTCTCCGGAGTTTCCTGGGGACTATTTCCAGGTACCTATTTATCCTCTTCTTATTCAGCTTCAGCTGTGGGGCTGCAAGGAAACAACCACTCTGCTCTTCATGCTGCAAAGAAATATAAATGGCCACCCACCAATTGTGTAAATACATCTGTATTTACAAAAACAACCTGTAAAATAACATTTCTTGATGCAAAAGTTGGTTCCAAGTTGGCTTTTATGATAGATTTATTTCCCCCCCTCCCTTTTAGAATCCATCAGCTCAGTTCTGCTGGCAGCTTTTGGCTAGATTAAAAAAAAAAAAGAAATTGAACATGTATTCATCCTCCTTGGTTTCTGTCTTTTAGCCAGTTTCTATGACAATACTTTTACCTTTTGCCCCATGTCTACTTAACTCCCTTTGTAACATCTCAGGAGGGAGCTGCTAAAGGGTTTCCAAAAGTCCCTGTAAACCATCTGTCCTGTTTACAGAAAGACAGATGAGGGAAAAAAAAAAAAAGCACAATAATAAAAGCAGCAGAAAGGCTAAATTAGCTGTTCAAAGGCAAACAGAAGGTTGGTTTCAGAGGAGCAGGGAAGGAACCATGGAGCTTGGCTCTTCTTCAGCTGCTCATGGCATTGGGTACCACTGTCCCTACAGAGCCTGGAGCATGTTAAACCCAGGTAAAAATGAGAAATGAGGCTGGAGGAGACATAAGGAGGCTCATTAGTTCCTGGCCAAGCTGCTTGGGAAGCCTCTTGCTGCAAACAAATCTGCTGTTAAGAAGGGAGCTGCAGGTACAGGGATGATTAGAGTCAGCTTAGCAGGAGTTTAATGGTCCATGTGTTCTCTGAGGGTTTACCCAGAGACAGAAACTGGAAGGAGGAGCAGGGGAGGCAAAGGGAGTTGTGGTGAGGTGCAGAAAGATGGGAGGCAAAGGGCTCAGGTGCAGAGGGAAGAGGATGTGAAATGCCTGGTTCCCAGGAGGGAGCATTCATCTTGGTGATTCATTTCTTGTGTGCCCAATATTAACCAGCTCTGCTTCTCTTTCTGTGTGTAGATGCTGTGAGGAACCTCCCCAGAAGCTGGAGGAGAAGCTGAGGACAGACTGGCCTTAGATCAGACTTCTGTCATTGGGGATGAAGAGCCATTTGCCTGCCTTTTGATGTTGCCAAGGTGTGGAGAATGCAAGAGCTTTCTGTAAAACCTATGAAAAATCACAAAACCCCCATGAAGTATCACATATGTGATTTTTATTTATTTTATTTTTAAATCTGAGCTTTCAGAGTTGAGCAATTACATGAGACTCATGTTATTAACCAGTAAAAAAATAATTATTCTAGTACTGAGAATGGCTTCAAATCATGAACTCCAGGAGAGCAGCACAGGCAGTTCCATCCGTCCTTGGAACTGTTGATGGGCAATGGGAGATGGTTGGGGATGATGTTACCAAGATGTGGAGAATCATAGAATCATAGAACTGGCTGGGTTGGAAGGGAGCACAGAGCTCATCAAGTCCAACCCTTGATCCACTCCCCCCGTGGTTCCCAGCCCATGGCACTGAGTGCCACATCCAGGCTCTTTTGAAAGAGCTCCAGACACGGAGAATCCACTACTTCCCTGGGCAGCCCATTCCAAGGGCTGATCACCCTCTCCAGAAAGAAATTCTTTCTCAGCTCCAACCTAAACCTCCCCTGGCACAACTTGAGACCCTTTGTGCCCTCTTGTCTTGCTGAGAGTTGCCTGGGAAAAGAGCCCAACCCCCCCCTGGCTCCAACCTCCTTTCAGGGAGTTGGAGAGAGTGATGAGGTCTCCCCTGAGCCTCCTCTTCTCCAGCCTCAACACCCCCAGCTCCCTCAGCCCTTCCTCACAGGAATTCTGCTGGATCCCTTCACAGCCTCCTTGCTCTTCTTTGGACCTGCTCCAGCACCTCAAGCTCCTTCCTGAACTTCCTGAGGGGCCCAGAACTGGACCCAGGACTCAAGCTGTGGCCTCCCCAGGGCTGAGCACAGGGGCAGAATCCCTTCCCTGGACCTGCTGGCCACGCTCTTCCTCAGCCAGCCCAGGATGCCATTGGCCTTCTTGGCCACCTGGCCACACTGCTGCCTCCTCTGCAGCTTCCTGCCAAGCCAGACTCCCAGCTCCCTTGCTGCAACCACTCCCTGCCCAGCCTGGAGCTCCCCAGGGGCTTCTTGTGGCCAAAGTGCAGGACCCGGCCCTTGGAATCTTCAACCTCATCCCCTTGGGATCAGCCCAACTCTCCAGTCTCTCCAGGTCCCTCTGCAGAGCCCTCCTGCCTTCCAGCTGATCCACACTTCCCCCCAGCTTAGTGTCAGCTGGGAATTTGCTGATGGTGGACTCAATGCCCTCATCTAAATCGTCAATGAAGATGCAAGAGCTTTCTGTAAAACATGTGAAAAATGACAAAACCACCATGATCTACCACATATGTGATTTTTATTATTTTTTTTTTTAAGTCTGGGCTTTCAGGGTTGAGCAATTACATGAGACTCGTGTTATTAACCAGTAAAAAAATAATTATTCTAGTAGTGAGAATGGCTTCAAAGCATGAACTCCAGGAGAGCAGCACAGGCAATTCCATCAATCCTTGAAACTGTTGAGGGGCAATGGTTGCTCTGTAATGCCAGCATGGTGTGAAAACCCAATTAAAACTCACTAAATGCTTTGGAAAACAAAACAAAACAATGTTTGGAGAGGGGAGTGCAAGATAAAAACGTGTTTTTAGCCTCTCATCTTCTGCAAACACCTCCTTATCCTGGCAGAAATAGTTGAGTCCAAGGAGAGAGGTGCAGTTCCTCTGCTTAAAATCCCTTTTTTTTCCTGGAATGGTGTGAGGGAAAGGCATGGAGAGCTCTGCAGGTCACACTCTGCTGCCTTGGGAGGTCTGGTAGAGAAAAGCAGAAAAACAAACACATCCTTCTGTTTATTGTGCCTCCACACATCTCTTGGGGAAAAAGAGACCAATTTATTTGTTTTTTGGCTCACTTTATCCAGCCAGGTCTAAATTAATGCATGACTGGGCTCAACCCCTGGCCAGGTCCCTGCCCTGTAGGGACTTGTCCTGGCTCTTTGAAAAAGCAAAGAGTCTTTGACAGTCTCATGACAAGCTTGTTTCTTGGCACTGAGGTAAATTGTCTGGTTTGGAAGATGATTTTTAACCTCTTCTTATTTCCCAGAAGGCTACCTCAAATACCAGCTTCTTTTTAAATGAAGTTTCCCTCCTTCTCACCCAGTTATTTGGGATTTTGCCCAATTTACCAGAGTGGAGCATTCTCTAGTCCAGACATGAGAATGTCTCTATCCTGGTTTTTAAGAGGAATGAATTATCCAGCTGCCCAAACTGTTATTCTCAATTTGGGATGAACCACTGGTGCACCAGGACATAGGATGGATGGAAATGTCAAATACATGCTCCCAAATCCAGCAGAATCCAGGACCTTGGGATTTCTCCTTCCAGCTAAAGCCAAACCAGAACTTAGGCCACGTGGAAAAGGTAGCCCAGACCCATCCTTCTTCTCCAGCTGAATGGGATTGAAAGAAAAGGCAGGGAACAGCCTTTTTTACTCTATTTTTTTATTGTTACATATTTTTTTTCCCTGTACAACTTGTATTTCTCTCCATCTGCCTCCTTTCTCCCTCTGTGACAGAACTGCTCAGACTGGGTGGAGGAGGGAGCCACAAATTCAGCTCATCACCTCCTCCACCTTTCTTGACATGTGTGAATTTTTGTTCATTTTTGTTTGCTCCTGGGTCTGGAGCCAAAACTTGAAGAGAGAGTTGGTGGGGAAGCTTTAGCTAGACAGCTTTTTTTCTCTGCCTTTCCTCAGACATCAGAGGTCCTTGATTTGCAGACCTGAGGATCCATGGTGTGAAATTCCTGCATTTTTGTGTCACCAGCACAAGAAAATAACTGGGCCTGATCAACCTGAGCTCCTTTTATGATCAGGTGAAAAAAAAAAGCACTTTGGGAAGAGAGTTGATGAAGGAAAAGGGTGCAAACTTGCTAGGGATTCAAAACAGTTCTGGATTTTGAAACAAGCACCAAATGATCCAAGTTCTGGCTCAGCTTTCCAGTAAGATCCAGTCCTGGCTCACTGGGGACATCCCAGATGATTGGAAGTTGGGGAATGTCACAACAATCCACAAAAAGGGCTGGAAAGAGGACCCAGGAAACTCCAGGCCTGTCAGCCTGACCTCAGTGCCTGGCAGGGTCATGGAACAGCTCATCCTGGGGGCAATCCCACAGCACCTGCAGGATGGGCAAGGGATCAGACCCAGCCAGCACGGGGTTAGGAAGGGCAGGTCCTGTCTGACCAACCTGAGCTCCTTTTATCATCGGGTGACTGCCTGGGGGATGAGGGGAAGGCTGTGGATGTGGTCTGCCTGGACTTCAGCAAGGCCTTTGACACCGTCTCCCCTAGGATTCTCCTGGAAAAGCTGTCAGGCCATGGCTCAGGCAGGAGCACTCTGTGCTGGGTTAGGAACTGGCTGGAGGGCCGGGCCCAGAGAGTGGTGCTGAACGGGGCTGCATCCAAATGGCGGCCGGTCACTAGTGGTGTCCCCCAGGGATCAGTGTTGGGCCCAGTGCTGTTTAATATCTTGAGGGAGGATTTAGAGGAGGGCATTGAGTCCATCCTCAGGAAATTCCCAGCTGACACTAAGCTGGGGGGAAGTGTGGATCAGCTGGAAGGCAGGAGGGCTCTGCAGAGGGACCTGGAGAGACTGGAGAGTTGGGCTGATCCCAAGGGGATGAGGTTGAAGATTCCAAGGGCCGGGTCCTGCACTTTGGCCACAAGAAGCCCATGGGGAGCTCCAGGCTGGGCACAGAGTAGCAGAAAGGGAGCTGGGAGTCTGGCTTGGCAGGAAGCTGCAGAGGAGGCAGCAGTGTGGCCAGGTGGGCAAGAAGGCCAATGGCATCCTGGGCTGGCTGAGGAAGAGCGTGGCCAGCAGGTCCAGGGAAGGGATTCTGCCCCTGTGCTCAGCCCTGGGGAGGCCACAGCTTGAGTCCTGTGTCCAGTTCTGGGCCCCTCAGCCAAAGTTCAGGAAGGAGCTTGAGGTGCTGGAGCAGGTGCAGAGAAGAGCAAGGAGGCTGGGAAGGGATCCAGCAGAATTCCTGGGAGGAAGGAAGGGCTGAGGGAGCTGGGGGTGTTGAGGCTGGAGAAGAGGAGGCTCAGGGGAGACCTCATCACTCTCTCCAACTCCCTGAAAGGAGGTTGGAGCCAGGGGGGGGTTGGGCTCTTTTCCCAGGCAACTCTCAGCAAGACAAGAGGGCACAAAGGGTCTCAAGTTGTGCCAGGGGAGGTTTAGGTTGGAGCTGAGAAAGAATTTCTTTCTGGAGAGGGTGATCAGCCCTTGGAATGGGCTGCCCAGGGAAGTAGTGGATTCTCCGTGTCTGGAGATCTTTCCAAAGAGCCTGGATGTGGCACTCAGTGCCATGGGCTGGGAACCACGGGGGGAGTGGATCAAGGGTTGGACTTGATGAGCTCTGAGGTCCCTTCCAACCCAGCCAATTCTATGATTCTATGATTCAGGGCTGGAATTCATTGAATAATCAAATAATTTGGGTTGAAAGGGACCTTCAGATCATCTCATTCCAACCATTTTCCAGAGGCAGGGACACCTCTCATCAGCCCAGGTTGCTCCAAGCCCCATCCAGCCTGGAATTCAACATTTCCAGGGATGGGGCAGCCACAGCTTCTCTGGGAAACCTGGCACAGGGGCTCAGCACCCTCACACCAATGAATTTCTTCCTAAAATCTCATCTCAGTTGAGAGGTCATTCAGCTTCTGGCCCAATCAGATAAGGAAGCAAATCAAATGTTCTGAGGATGTTTTATCAAGTTTTATCAAAGCAGATAAAAAGCCCCATCTAATTCTGGAGATAAGTGCCAAGCCTCACCTTGTGATTCACTGTCCAGCTGAGTAACAACCCTACAACTCTGGCTCGCAGCTGATTTTAGGCCTTTTCTGTACATTTCCTTTTAAACAAATCATGTTTTTTCTTTCTTTTGTTTTTTTTTTCCCCAGATATTGATGGTTATTGCAGTGGAAGAGAAGACAATCCACTTAAAAAGCCCTTTTGAAGCCAGTCAGCTCCCAATTTTGCTTTCCAGAGAACAGACTTTGAGCTGCTTAGTTGTGTATCCTAAATATCAAATTGCTAAAAATCAATGAGGAGTTGCTCTCAGCTCTTCACAAATATGATTCCTCTGGTCATTATGGGATGTAAGCTAGCCTAATAGTAACCTGGGGCCAGACAGCAGCTGCAAACTGGGAAGCTGCTTGATCTGGCTGAGCCAAGAGAAGAGGAGGAGGCTCAGGACATTAGGTTGAGGACATCACAAAATCCCAGCCTGGTTTGGGTCGGAAGGGACCTTAAAAATAACCAAGTTCCAACCCCTTTCCATGGTCAGGGACACCTCCCACCAGCCCAGGTTGCTCCAAGCCCCATCCAAACTGACCTGAGACACTGCCAGGGATGGGGCAGCCACAGCTTCTCTGGGAAACCTCTTCCAATGTCTCACCACCCTCAAGTTCAAGAATTTCTTCCCAATCCAAACCTAAATCTCCCCTCTTCCAGTTTAAAACCATTCCCCCTTGTCTTCTCACTCCATGTTCTCATCCCAAGCCCCTCCCCAGCTTTCCTGGAGCCCCTTCAGGCACTGGAAGGTGCTCTAAGCTCTCCCTGCAGCCTTCTCTTCTCCAGCCTCAACAACCCCAACTCTCTCAGCCTGGCTCCAGAGCTGCTCCAGCCCTCCCAGCATCTCCAGGGCCTCCTCTGGACTCACTCCAACAGCTCCATCTCCTCCTGGTGTTTGGGGACCCCAGAACTGGACCCAGCAAGCCAGGGGGGTCTCCCCAGAGTGGAGCAGAGGGGGCCAATCCCCTCCCTGACCCTTCTGGGGATGCAGCCCAAGACAGGGCTGGTTTCTGGGCTGCCAGGACATGTTGAGCTTCTCCTCACCCAACACCTGATCATGGAATATTCAGAGTTGGAAAAGACCTTTAAGATCACCCAGTTCCAGCCCCTTTCCATGGGCAGGGACACCTCCCACAGCCCAGGTTTCTCCAAGCCCCATCTAACCTGACCTGAGACACTTCCAAGGATGGAGCAGCCACAGCTTCTCTGGGCAACTTGGGGCTCAGCACCCTCAAATTAAAGAATTTCTTCCTAATGAGGGGTTGCAGTGGTATCATTTCAAAGCACAATTTAACACTCCCCTGAGCCAGCTCATGTGAGGTCTGTTTGGGAGTCCAAGGGTTTTTTGGGAAGCTGCCCTGGGAGAAGCTCTCCAGGATGTCCTCCCTTGGGCTGGCCCAAGGAGAAAAAAAAGAGCTGCTTCTTCCTGAGGGGTGAAGAGAGGTTCCTAAATTTCCTAAAACCTTTGAAAAGAGTTTTTGCTGGTGCTGGAAAGCAAGGAAAGGAAGGAGAGGCTCTGCTTGTCAGCTCTTTGCTGCTGAAGACACCAGGGGAGTTCCATGAGGACATTTCATCCTTGAGAGAACATTCTCTGCCAAGGTCAGGGCTTTGCATGAATTAACTGTCATGTCAGCTCAGGGCAAGGGGGTGATGTGAACTTAAGCACCTGATTTCTCTCATGATCTTTTACATTTTCCCTTCATGCCTGAGTGTGTCTTGTCCTTTCCAACCTCCCCGTTGCTGCTCAGAACCACCTTGGCCTCTCTTGTGTGCTGGACCACTGAGGTTGTCAAAGAAGGGAAGGAGCTCTGGGACTCTTTAAGGGATAAAAAGAAACAATCTGGCTCTGAAGGAACAAAGGGGAGTTAAAAAAAAACACAGAAAAAAAAGCACTCCAGGAGCTTCAGTTATCTGATGGAAGATTTTTCAACAAAGCTTTTTCCCTCCAGCATCTGGTGTAGTCAAAGCTGGCTGATCAAACCAGGACAGCTTGCCTTATGTCCCCATCTTCCCAAATCCCAGAGCTTCTCCACCTCAGGAGAAAGCAGGGAAGCTATTCCTATGCACAGAAGGCTCTGACCTCTGATTCTGCTTCATTTCCTAAATTGCCAGAACCTGCTGTAATTCAGAGCAATCTCAGATTGCATTTGCCTTGTCCCAGCATCCTGCCCAATTTATTAGCTCAAAGAAAGGTAAAAACCACATCTCTGTCTCCTCTATTTCTTTGTCTTTATCAACAAACTTCCAGGTCAGATGAAATTCATCTTGGGGAGTGCTTTAATCTAACACTACATAGCTGGTTTTTTATTATTATGTCCTTCATGGATGTGTCCCCAAATTCAAGGATGGGTGGGGAGCTCTTGCATTTGTCTTGCCCAAGCATTTTTCCCAATTTATTAGCTCAAAGAAAGGTAGAAGCAACATCTCTGTCTTCTCTATTTCTTTCCCTTTATCAACAAACTTCCAGGGCAGATGAAATTCTGCTTTAATATATCATTATACAGATAAATATTTATTTCCCAGGTTTTGGTGACTACCCTGTGCCTTTTCACAAGCAAGGAAGGAAACCACTCTCAGGTGCTGCCAATTGCACTGAAGTTCCAAGCAATGAGTGTTGAATTTTTCCCCTGGCTACCACTTAAAAGCAAATTCCCTTCAGCTGGAAGAGGCAGCCTCTGCTCCTCCAGGTGTTGAATCCATGGGGATGAGGATGAGGAGGGCTTTGGCTGGAAGGGGAAGGTGAAAACAAGGAATGTTTTCTCCTCTCTAGAGATGTCTGCAGCCAAGTGTGGCCATCAAGGCAAAATCCTCTCTGGGATTCCAGGATTCTTATCAATCTTTGGGAGTAACCAGATCCACTGGCCTGGATCCTCCTCATCTCCTTGCCAATACCCCCCAGCCAAGGGGGGAAAAATGACTTTTTCAGGCAAAACTGAACCTGAAAACCACAGTGGGGCTTTGGGCCACCTCCATTTCCTTCTCTGCTGGTGCTCAGGAGGGATGAGAGGAGAGGAGCCTCTTTCTCCTTTGAGGAGGAAACTCCTTGTGGCTTACAACCCAAGTATTGGCACCTTTTGTCCTTCATGGATGTGTCCCCAAACCCAAGGATGGTTGAGGAGCTCTTGCATTTGTCTTCCCCAAGCATTTTTCCCAATTTATTAGCTCAAAGAAAGGTAAAAATCACATCTATCTCCTCTATTTCTTTCCCTTTATCAACAAACATCCAGGTCAGATGAAATTCATCTTAGGGAATGCTTTAATCTAACACTATATAGACAAATATTTTTTTATTCTGTACTTCATGGATGTGTCCCCAAACCCAAGGATGGGTGGGAAGCTCTTGCATTTGTCTTGCCCCAGCATCCTTCCCAATTTATTAGCTCAAATAAAGGTAAAAACCACATCTCTGTCTTCCCTATTTCTTTGTCTTTATCAACAAACTTCCAGGGCAGATGAAATTCAGCTTGGGGAGTGCTTTAATCTAACACTATATAGGTGTTTTTTTATTATTATGTCCTTCATGGATGTGTCCCCAAACCCAAGGATGGGTGGGGAGCTCTTGCATGTGTCTTGCCCCAGCATTTTCCCCAATTTATTAGCTCAAAGAAAGGTAAAAACCACATCTGTGTCCTCTATTTCTCTCCCTTTATCAACAAACTTCAAGGACAGATGAAATTCTGCTTTAATATATCACTATACAGATAAATATTTATTTCCCAGGTTTTGGTGACTACCCTGTGCCTTTTCACAAGCAAGGAAGGAAACCACTCTCAGGTGCTGCCAATTGCACTGAAGTTCCAAGCAATGAGTGTTGAATTTTTCCCCTGGCTGCCACTTAAAAGCAAATTCCCTTCAGCTGGAAGAGGCAGCCTCTGCTCCTCCAGGTGTTGAATCCATGGGGATGATGATGAGGAGGGCTTTGGCTGAAAGGAGAAGGTGAAAACAAGGAATGTTTTCTCCTCTCTAGAGATGTCTGCAGCCAAGTGTGGCCATCAAGGCAAAATCCTCTCTGGGATTCCAGGATTCTTATCAATCTTTGGGACTAACCAGATCCACTGGCCTGGATCCTCCTCATCTCCTTGCCAACACCCCCAGCCAAGGGGGGAAAAATGACTTTTTCAGGCAAAACTGAACCTGAAAACCACAGTGGGGCTTTGGGCCACCTCCATTTCCTTCTCTGCTGGTGCTCAGGAGGGATGAGAGGAGAGGAGCCTCTTTCTCCTTTGAGGAGGAAACTCCTTGTGGCTTACAACCCAAGTATTGGCACCTTTTGTCCTTCATGGATGTGTCCCCAAACCCAAGGATGGTTGAGGAGCTCTTGCATTTGTCTTCCCCAAGCATTTTTCCCAATTTATTAGCTCAAAGAAAGGTAAAAATCACATCTATCTCCTCTATTTCTTTCCCTTTATCAACAAACATCCAGGGCAGATGAAATTCTGCTTAGGGAATGTTTTAATCTAACACTATATAGACAAATATTTTTTTATTCTGTACTTCATGGATGTGTCCCCAAACCCAAGGATGGGTGGGGAGCTCTTGCATGTGTCTTGCCCCAGCATTTTCCCCAATTTATTAGCTCAAAGAAAGGTAAAAACCACATCTGTGTCCTCTATTTCTCTCCCTTTATCAACAAACTTCAAGGACAGATGAAATTCTGCTTTAATATATCACTATACAGATAAATATTTATTTCCCAGGTTTTGGTGACTACCCTGTGCCTTTTCACAAGCAAGGAAGGAAACCACTCTCAGGTGCTGCCAATTGCACTGAAGTTCCAAGCAATGAGTGTTGAATTTTTCCCCTGGCTGCCACTTAAAAGCAAATTCCCTTCAGCTGGAAGAGGCAGCCTCTGCTCCTCCAGGTGTTGAATCCATGGGGATGATGATGAGGAGGGCTTTGGCTGGAAGGGGAAGGTGAAAACAAGGAATGTTTTCTCCTCTCTAGAGATGTCTGCAGCCAAGTGTGGCCATCAAGGCAAAATCCTCTCTGGGATTCCAGGATTCTTATCAATCTTTGGGACTAACCAGATCCACTGGCCTGGATCCTCCTCATCTCCTTGCCAACACCCCCCAGCCAAGGAGGGAAAAATGACTTTTTCAGGCAAAACTGAACCTGAAAACCACAGTGGGGCTTTGGGCCACCTCCATTTCCTTCTCTGCTGGTGCTCAGGAGGGATGAGAGGAGAGGAGCCTCTTTCTCCTTTGAGGAGGAAACTCCTTGTGGCTTACAACCCAAGTATTGGCACCTTTTGTCCTTTATGGATGTGTCCCCAAACCCAAGGATGGTTGAGGAGCTCTTGCATTTGTCTTCCCCAAGCATTTTTCCCAATTTATTAGCTCAAAGAAAGGTAAAAACCACATCTATCTCCTCTATTTCTTTCCCTTTATCAACAAACATGCAGGGCAGATGAAATTCTGCTTAGGGAATGTTTTAATCTAACACTATATAGACAAATATTTTTTTATTCTGTACTTCATGGATGTGTCCCCAAACCCAAGGATGGGTGGGGAGCTCTTGCATTTGTCTTGCCCCAGCATTTTTCCCAATTTATTACATCAAAGAAAGGTAAAAGCAACATCTCTCTCTTCTCTATTTCTTTATCAACAAACTTCCAGGGCAGATGAAATTCAACTTAGGGAATGCTTTAATCTAACACTATATAAATATTTTTTTATTATTATGTCCTTCATGGATGTGTCCCCAAACTCAAGGATGGGTGGGGAGCTCTTGCATGTGTCTTGCCCCAGCATTTTCCCCAATTTATTAGCTCAAAGAAAGGTAAAAACCACATCTATGTCCTCTATTTCTCTCCCTTTATCAACAAACTTCAAGGACAGATGAAATTCTGCTTTAATATATCACTATACAGATAAATATTTATTTCCCAGGTTTTGGTGACTACCCTGTGCCTTTTCACAAGCAAGGAAGGAAACCACTCTCAGGTGCTGCCAATTGCACTGAAGTTCCAAGCAATGAGTGTTGAATTTTTCCCCTGGCTGCCACTTAAAAGCAAATTCCCTTCAGCTGGAAGAGGCAGCCTCTGCTCCTCCAGGTGTTGAATCCATGGGGATGATGATGAGGAGGGCTTTGGCTGAAAGGAGAAGGTGAAAACAAGGAATGTTTTCTCCTCTCTAGAGATGTCTGCAGCCAAGTGTGGCCATCAAGGCAAAATCCTCTCTGGGATTCCAGGATTCTTATCAATCTTTGGGACTAACCAGATCCACTGGCCTGGATCCTCCTCATCTCCTTGCCAACACCCCCCAGCCAAGGGGGGAAAAATGACTTTTTCAGGCAAAACTGAACCTGAAAACCACAGTGGGGCTTTGGGCCACCTCCATTTCCTTCTCTGCTGGTGCTCAGGAGGGATGAGAGGAGAGGAGCCTCTTTCTCCTTTGAGGAGGAAACTCCTTGTGGCTTACAACCCAAGTATTGGCACCTTTTGTCCTTCATGGATGTGTCCCCAAACCCAAGGATGGTTGAGGAGCTCTTGCATTTGTCTTCCCCAAGCATTTTTCCCAATTTATTAGCTCAAAGAAAGGTAAAAACCACATCTATCTCCTCTATTTCTTTCCCTTTATCAACAAACATGCAGGGCAGATGAAATTCTGCTTAGGGAATGTTTTAATCTAACACTATATAGACAAATATTTTTTTATTCTGTACTTCATGGATGTGTCCCCAAACCCAAGGATGGGTGGGGAGCTCTTGCATTTGTCTTGCCCCAGCATTTTTCCCAATTTATTCCATCAAATAAAGGTAAAAGCAACATCTCTCTCTTCCCTATTTCTTTGTCTTTATCAACAAACATCCAGGGCAGATGAAATTCAGCTTGGGGAATGCTTTAATCTAACATGATATAAATATTTTTTTATTATCATGTACCTCATGGATGTGTCCCCAAACCCAAGGATGAGTGGGGAGCTCTTGCATGTGTCTTGCCCCAGCATTTTCCCCAATTTATTCCATCAAATAAAGGTAAAAGCCACATCTCTGTCTTCTCTATTTCTTTATCAACAAACTTCCAGGTCAGATGAAATTCATCTTGGGGAGTGCTTTAATCTAACACTATATAGGTGGTTTTTTATTATTATGTCCTTCATGGATGTGTCCCCAAACTCAAGGATGGGTGGGGAGCTCTTGCATTTGTGTTGCCCCAGCATTTTTCCCAATTTATTCCATCAAATAAAGGTAAAAGCAACATCTCTGTCTTCCCTATTTCTTTGTCTTTATCAACAAACTTCCAGGGCAGATGAAATTCAGCTTGGGGAATGCTTTAATCTAACATTATATAAATATTTTTTTATTATCATGTACCTCATGGATGTGTCCCCAAACCCAAGGATGGGTGGGGAGCTCTTGCATGTGTCTTGCCCCAGCATTTTCCCCAATTTATTACCTCAAAGAAAGGTAAAAACCACACCTGTGTCCTCTATTTCTCTCCCTTTATCAACAAACTTCCAGGACAGATGAAATTCTGCTTTAATATATCACTATACAGATAAATATTTATTTCCCAGGTTTTGGTGACTACCCTGTGCCTTTTCACAAGCAAGGAAGGAAACCACTCTCAGGTGCTGCCAATTGCACTGAAGTTCCAAGCAATGAGTGTTGAATTTTTCCCCTGGCTGCCACTTAAAAGCAAATTCCCTTCAGCTGGAAGAGGCAGCCTCTGCTCCTCCAGGTGTTGAATCCATGGGGATGAGGATGAGGAGGGCTTTGGCTGGAAGGGGAAGGTGAAAACAAGGAATGTTTTCTCCTCTCTAGAGATGTCTGCAGCCAAGTGTGGCCATTAAGGCAAAATCCTCTCTAGGATTCCAGGATTCTTATCAATCTTTGGGACTAACCAGATCCACTGGCCTGGATCCTCCTCATCTCCTTGCCAACCCCCCCCAGCCAAGGAGGGAAAAATGACTTTTTCAGGCAAAACTGAACCTGAAAACCACAGTGGGGCTTTGGGCCACCTCCATTTCCTTCTCTGCTGGTGCTCAGGAGGGATGAGAGGAGAGGAGCCTCTTTCTCCTTTGAGGAGGAAACTCCTTGTGGCTTACAACCCAAGTATTGGCACCTTTTGTCCTTCATGGATGTGTCTCCAAAACCAAGGATGGTTGAGGAGCTCTTGCATGTGTCTTGCCCCAGAATCCTGCCCAATTTATTAGCTCAAAGAAAGGTAAAAACCACATCTTTGTCTCCTCTATTTCTTTGTCTTTATCAACAAACTTTTAGGACAGATGAAATTCAGCTTGGGGAGTGCTTTAATCTAACACTATATAGGTGGTTTTTTATTATTATGTCCTTCATGGATGTGTCCCCAAACTCAAGGATGGTTGAGGAGCTCTTGCATTTGTCTTGCCCCAGCATCCTGCCCAATTTATTAGCTCAAAGAAAGGTAAAAACCACATCTTTGTCTCCTCTATTTCTTTGTCTTTATCAACAAACTTCCAGGGCAGATGAAATTCATCTTGGGGAGTGCTTTAAACTAACACTATATAGATGTTTTTTTATTATTATGTCCTTCATGGATGTGTCCCCAAAGCCAAGGATGGGTGGGGAGCTCTTGCATGTGTCTTGCCCCAGCATTGTCCCCAATTTATTAGCTCAAAGAAAGGTAAAAACCACATCTCTGTCTCTATTTCTTTCCCTTTATCAACAAACTTTGAGGACAGATGAAATTCATCTTGGGGAATGCTTTAATCTAACACTATATAGATGGTTTTTTATTATTTTGTCCTTCATGGATGTGTCCCCAAACCCAAGGATGGGTGGGAAGCTCTTGTATTTGTCTTGCCCCAGCATTTTTCCCAATTTATTCCATCAAATAAAGGTAAAAGCAACATCTCTGTCTTCTCTATTTCTTTGTCTTTATCAACAAACTTCCAGGGCAGATGAAATTCAGCTTGGGGAATGCTTTAATCTAACATTATATAAATATTTTTTTATTATCATGTACCTCATGGATGTGTCCCCAAAGCCAAGGATGGGTGGGGAGCTCTTGCATGTGTCTTGCCCCAGCATTTTCCCCAATTTATTATCTCAAAGAAAGGTAAAAACCACATCTGTGTCCTCTATTTCTTTCCTTTTATCAACAAACTTCCAGGACAGATGAAATTCTGCTTTAATGTAACACTCTATAGATAAATATTTATTTATTAGCTGGATATGTCCCAAACCCCATCGGCGAGCTCAGGAGCCACCTCGGAGGCATTGATGCAGGGACTGTGGAGGTGACCCCCATGATTGTCCCCATGCCCTGGCAGAGGTGAAGACCCCAATGGAGGGTTGTAGGGCTGTTGTCCACCATGGGGCACGGGGTATGACTGAAATCCAAAGCTCAAAACCCCATCAAAAACTCAAACCCCATCAAAAACTCAAAACCCACCCAAAACTCAAATCCCACCCAAAGCTCCGGGCAACCCAGGGGGTTCCTCCATCTGCCTGCTGGTCAGGCAAGGATCTTTCCCCTTTTAGTTTCCCTGCCTTCCCTTTTTTTAATATTATTATTATTATTATTCTGGTTAGCTCGACTCTCCCGGTTATTATTCGAGGTGCTAATTTGCGGCTAAAGTGCGTTGCCATGGAGACGTGAGGAGCTCCCCGAAGAGGGGAGGCCGAGCCTCCAGCCCTAATCCTGAGGTGATTTTTTTTTTTCAATAGCACCAGCTGTCCCGGGGCTGAAAGGCATAGCCAATTACTCCATTATTGAAGGGAAAGAAGGGAGGTTAAGCTAATTATTGGCAGTTTTTTAGGCACAGGTGTTCATCAAAAACCAGACCCTCCGCTCCTCCTCTGGGCCGGGCCCGGCGGGAGCCCTCGGCTCTCATTTCAATCACAAAGGGGCGGCTGCTATGGGTCCTCTCTGCAGGTAACCTAGGGCACAGCCTGCCCTCTGGACAACTTGTATTTTTTTTTTATTCTTTTATAAGCTCTTCAGGTTGTTGTTGTATCGTCTGGGCAGGTTTTTGGTTTATTTTTCCCCGGGTTTAGTGATAATTTCGCGGGTGGGGGGTGCAGGGGGTGGTTGGGGTCTGTGGCTGCCGCACTAAAAGTTGTTAAAAAAAAGAAAAAAAAATGGTTGGAACTCGGTGTTTTCATCTTTAAAACCAAGCTGGCTTGCTTTGAGGTGCTGAACTCGAGGTAAAACTGCTCAAAACATTAAAAAAAAAAAAGCCTTTTTAGCTGAACTCGTGTGGCTCTGCCTGGTGGAAGCTTGGCTGGTTTATTTATTTGTGTATAAGGAAGATAAACAGCATAAATGTTTTGAGGCTGGGAAATAAGCTTTTTCCAAGGAAATTAAGGAATGTGACCCAGGGAAATCCTATGGCTCCTCTGCCAGGAAGGTGTTGGATTTTATTTCTGTGTGTGTATGGAAATATTTTAATGGGAATGCAGCTCATGGAGGCTTTTACTGAGTTCTTCTTCAGGTTTTAAAGTGCTTCTCAACTCAGAAATAAGGTTTAAAGTGTTTATTTTGGATGCTATAACACTACATTAAATATTTGGGTGTGTTTTGCCCTGGTGAGATGAAAACCTGTGGGGCTGGGGAGGTTCTGAATCCCCTCTGCAAGTGGGGAACTTGGTGTTGGAAGCTTCAACCTCTGGAGACCCAAGAAAAAAGGTTTGAGGAATCTGCTTTAATTTCATTAAAGAAAGCAAAGGTTGATTTTTTTAATCACATTTGAGCTCTTAAGCCCGTTTTGCTATTTTTCTTTTTAGAGGAAAACCAACTCCCGAACAAACAACTCGCAGTTTAATTGTTTATATTGATTTTAAAGCAAGTAAAAACTAAATTTATCTTGGCTAGTTGCTAAAGAAGATGCTTTTAAAAAAATTTTTTTCACTATAGTGAGTGTTCCCTTCCCCCCACCCCTGAAAAAAAATATAAATGCAGCTTCTTAAAAATAATTTGGGAGAAATATGTTGTCCCTTGGGGCAATCTTGGCCAGCAAAGCCTGAAAATCTTTAGTGGGAGAGGGATTTGAATGTGAATTTCCTAAATCTGGTGGTGGAGCTTCTGTTCCTTGTTTTTCAGGTGTGTTTTCAGCCTGTCTGTGCTAGGTGGGGTGTGAGACAAAAAAGACAGCATCCACTGGAGAGCAAAGCAAAGGGAATTTGCTGTGTCTCAGATGATGTGTTTACTGTTTAAATGTAGCATCTCTCTTGGCTAGAGCTTTCAGGTGGAAAAACAAAGGATACCAGGGCTTGGTGTGTGCTTCAAGTCTGGTTTTTTTTTTTTTTAATAGAAGATAACTTGATCAGGATGTTGTTGTGAAGGACTCGTGGCCATGCAAGTGCAGACTCGGGTTGTATCACAAGTTAAATTCATGTGGTATTTGATGTCTCATATTTTTCCTGCCTTTGAGGATAACACTGCAGAACTGATGCAAGGTCATGGAGTTTTCCCCAAGGTTAACAAATCAGATTTACCTAGTACAACAGATGATCATCTCCCTCTTTTGAGGGAGGACTTGAACATCCTGAGCAGGAATGGGTGATTGGAATCAACAGTTGAGGCTGCAATTTCTTCCACTTTGTGTTTTTATGACCTTTTAAAAAATAATAAATAAATGCAGCCTGTTAAATGTCAAAGTACCATAAAAGAAGTTCACAGTCGACAGCTTGGAATGGGAGGGTGTAAGCTGACATCTGGCTCACTGGGGACATCCCAGATGATTGGAAGTTGGGGAATGTCACACCAATCCACAAAAAGGGATGGAAAGAGGACCCAGGAAACTCCAGGCCTGTCAGTGTGACCTCAGTGCCTGGCAGGGTCATGGAACAGCTCATCCTGGGGGCAATCCCACAGCACCTGCAGGATGGGCAAGGGATCAGACCCAGCCAGCACGGGGTTAGGAAGGGCAGGTCCTGTCTGACCAACCTGAGCTCCTTTTATCATCGGGTGACTGCCTGGGGGATGAGGGGAAGGCTGTGGATGTGGTCTGCCTGGACTTCAGCAAGGCCTTTGACACCGTCTCCCCTAGGATTCTCCTGGAAAAGCTGTCAGGCCATGGCTCAGGCAGGAGCACTCTGTGCTGGGTTAGGAACTGGCTGGAGGGCCGGGCCCAGAGAGTGGTGCTGAACGGGGCTGCATCCAAATGGCGGCCGGTCACTAGTGGTGTCCCCCAGGGATCAGTGTTGGGCCCAGTGCTGTTTAATATCTTGAGGGAGGATTTAGAGGAGGGCATTGAGTCCATCCTCAGGAAATTCCCAGCTGACACTAAGCTGGGGGAAGTGTGGATCAGCTGGAAGGCAGGAGGGCTCTGCAGAGGGACCTGGAGAGACTGGAGAGTTGGGCTGATCCCAAGGGGATGAGGTTGAAGATTCCAAGGGCCGGGTCCTGCACTTTGGCCACAAGAAGCCCCTGGGGAGCTGCAGGCTGGGCAGGGAGTGGTTGCAGCAAGGGAGCTGGGAGTCTGGCTTGGCAGGAAGCTGCAGAGGAGGCAGCAGTGTGGCCAGGTGGCCAAGAAGGCCAATGGCATCCTGGGCTGGCTGAGGAAGAGCGTGGCCAGCAGGTCCAGGGAAGGGATTCTGCCCCTGTGCTCAGCCCTGAGTCCTGTATCCAGTTCTGGGCCCCTCAGTTTAGGAAGGATATCGAGGTTCTGGAGCAGGTCCAAAGGAGGCAACCAGGCTGGTGAAGGGACTTGAGCACAAACTGTATGAGGAGAGGCTGAGGGAGCTGGGGGTGTTGAGGCTGGAGAAGAGGAGGCTCAGGGGAGACCTCATCACTCTCTGCAACTCCCTGAAAGGAGGTTGGAGCCAGGGGGGGGTTGGGCTCTTTTCCCAGGCAACTCTCAGCAAGACAAGAGGGCACAAAGGGTCTCAAGTTGTGCCAGGGGAGGGTTAGGTTGGAGCTGAGAAAGAATTTCTTTCTGGAGAGGGTGATCAGCCCTTGGAATGGGCTGCCCAGGGAAGTAGTGGATTCTCCGTGTCTGGAGATGTTTCCAAAGAGCCTGGATGTGGCACTCAGTGCCATGGGTTGGGAAGCACGGGGGGAGTGGATCAAGGGTTGGACTTGATGAGCTCTGAGCTCCCTTCCAACCCAGCCCATTCTGTGATTCTATGATTCTCCCAAATAATAATTCCATAATGAATTAGTTACCTTGCTGCTGTGATATAATGAAGAAGTAAGAGCTGCTGTCGTTTTGATGTACTCTGGAACACAAATACATTCACAATGCAATAAGATTAGGACTTGGTAAGTATTTTACTGTCAGCTTCCATGCCCCCAGCACTTTGTGAGTAGCCTCGAAGTGTTTGCAGGGATCTCTGGTGTAACCTTGGGCAGTTGCTTGGCAGGGAGACATCGGAAGCTCTGAGCAGAGCACTGAAGGTAACTTTAAATAGGGGGGTTGTGTGCCCTCAGTCATAATCAGCACCTCTAGCAGCCTTAAAAATAATGCTGAAGATCCCAAATGACCCTCAGGCAGGCCTAAAGTTTTGGAAATATTCCTGGGCTGGATTTTTAGAAAGGTTTTGAAGAGATGTGAGTGCGATTTCTGGGGCGCTGAAGGGCAGGTGCACTCCGTGTATGAGTGACTTTCCTTTGCAATGAGAAACAACTTTCATGGCTTTGTATCTCTCAGCTATGGTTTTTTTTCCCTAACTCATTATCATTTTCCCCCTGAATTATTTCCTGTGTGCTTGTTATTAAAATAGGAACATCTGAAACAAGCAGGAAGAGAGCACGACGCGAGCCGAGGAGAAGCTGGTTGGGGAGGGGGGTGTCTTATGGACAGATTCTGGGCTTTGAAACCCAGTTCTTCACCCTGGGGTTGCCTTACTGCTGTGTCCCATATGGGCACCTAGAGAAAAGGGGGGGGCAGAGGGATTGAAAGCTGTTGTTAGGGTGGCAGATGCTCTTTTCCTTCCTCTTTTGTGCTCGGCGTGGCGTGTGCTGTTATTAACATGTTCTTGCCAGCCTTGGAGATGTTGTAGGGGTTGCTGTATCAAAGCATCTAGTGAAAAGCAAGGATGTTTCATGAAAAACAAAGCAGAAAAAAATGCAAGAAGCAGCAATGAGGTGGAGTGGGGTGTAAGACTCACTGTGGTGTAACAACCCACGCGTGGAAATGGGGAATCGCAGAGACTCGAGGGTGAAGGTGGCAGCTGGGACATGGGGACGTTCCCTGTCTGGGAGGGCAGAGGGATGCTGGAGTAGGGGGGGGAGTGGTGAAGCACTGGAGCTTGCCCTGGCTCTGTTTGGAGCTTCAAAGAGAGGTATTGTGGCCTTTTAATGTGTTATGGGTGGTGGTGAGCAGGGATGGGTCCTCTTTGGGGGGCTTCAGCCTCAGTGGATTTCCATGGGAAGAAGGGAAAGAAAAGGAGGGGTGGAAAAAGGCTTTGTGTGGATGATCAACTCTTGGTTGGTGAATCCCAGGGGCCTCATCCCTGCAGGCTGCTTGTGTCTCAGCTGTGCTAAAGTCCTTCCCCCCCAATTCTGCTCTGTGCCCAGCTGCAACCCCCAGCTGGGGAAAGCCCAGGGCTGGCCTTGTAAATTAGGAAGGTCCTGATGATAAATTTCCTTGCAAAGTGCAAAACCAACCGTGGGGACTGGGCTGGGGGCTCCTGAGCTGTGCTCTGCCTTGGGGCTTAAGTGCCTGGGGAAAAATGAAGGAGGTTCCTTTGAAACTAAAAGCCCTATTTAAACCCAATTCATTGCCTGGGGTTATTATTGGGTCTTCTGCTGATTGCATCCAGCAATTCTTGTGAAAATGAGTGTGCAAGTGATGAGCTGGGCTTGAAAGTAGCTGCAGGGGGGGTAGTGGGGAGCATTTTATTTGTTTTTCCTTCCATGGGAGTAGTTGGTACTAATCAGGAGGAGGTTCTGCCTGTAGGAATCCTCTCAGTTCATTACTTCTCTGGCCACGGTGCTGTTGGTGTTTAAAGAAGGAGGCTTGCTGGGGGGCTTTGATCATTTCCTGGGCTCTGAGAACATATCTGAAGGGCTCTGCTTTCATTTTTGGAGCTTGATGTCAAAGGAGAAATCTTGTAAGATGTGATTCTCCGTGGCAGAGTATGGAGCTGTTTACTGCTCTGTTCTTTTTTACTGATTTTTCTGTTTTTTTTCCCCTAGTTGGGTAAATCCAAGGCAGAGCAGCAGCAGAAATACCACTTGAGTCCTCTCTTTTCCACTCAAAAACCCTTGCTGTGGAGCAGTAAACCAAGATGATCACCCCAAAGAGTAATGAAGCAGGTTTTAGGTTTGATTTGAAGGCAAAGAAAACCTGGGAGCTGCCTGGCAGGTGTTGGAGGATCCTGCCTTTTGATTCTGGCTCTGAGAGTTTGGGTGATTTTGCTGCTTTTTATTTTATTTCCTTGCAAAGTACTTGACCTCCAACCCAGCTGGAAAATGAGGGGGGAAAAAGCAGGAGCCTGGGTGAAACTCAGGTAGCACATCTGATGGGAATTCTGCTGGGAAAAGGGTTTTCCAAGAAGAAAAAACCCTGGAGTGATGATGGATTTTCCTCCTTTAATGGCAGGGCCTTGTGTGCCTGTGAGCCAGAGGTGACACTCCCCAGGAAACAACCCCTAAAAGCCATTTTTTATCCAAGGCACCTGATCAGCTGAGGGCTGTGACATCCAAATCCCTGCCTGCCTGGAGCTGGGGAGGATTTTTTTCCCTCAGGAAGAGCTGAGCCTTGGGAGGTTTTCTTTTCAAGGAGCTGGAATGGGGTGACTCCAGGACTGGTGGTTCGTGGTGTCCTGTTTGACCTGAGCTTAACTTGCCTTGGATTAACAAGTTGGAAACCCCACTTTTCCTTCTCCTTCTCCCCTCAGCAAGCACACCTAGCCCAGGAGCAGCTGGTGCCAAGGTGGCCATGCAGAAACCCCCAGGGAACTGGAATCCCCCACCCATCTTTGCAACTTGGCTCCCTCCAAACCACTCCCCAAGAGTAGGATGACTTTATTTTGGGCCATTTAGTCCCATTTTCATTAAAATAAAAATAGCTACTTCAAGCCAGCAGCATTCTCATGTGGGGGATGCTGCTCAGCCAGAGCTGGGGGCTGGTGTGGCTAAAAAACCCAGTGCTGCTCCAACTGGAACCCAAGTGGCACACCCATAGGGCTCAGGACCATGCTGCTTTTGTCCTGTTCTGATGTCCTGTTTGCCATGAGCTTAACTTGCCTTGGATTTACAAGTTGGAAACCCCACTTTTCCTTCTCCTTCTCCCCTCAGCAAGCACACCTAGCCCAGGAGCAGCTGGTGCCAAGGTGGCCATGCAGAAACCCCCAGGGAACTGGAATGCCCCACCCAGCCTTGCAGCTTGGCTCCCTCCAAAGCACTCCCCAATGGTAGGATGATATAATTTTGGGCCATTTAGTCCCATTTCTATTAAAAAAAAATAGCTACTTCAAGCCAGCAGCATTCTCATGTGGGGGATGCTGCTCAGCCAGAGCTGGGGACTGGTGTGGCTAAAAGAACCAGTGCTGCTCCAACTGGAACCCAAGTGGCACATCCATAGGGCTCAGGACCATGCTGCTTTTGTCCTGTTTGCCATGAGCTTAATTTGCCTTGGATTTACAAGTTGGAAACCCCACTTTTCCTTCTCCTTCTCCCCTCAGCAAGCACATCTAGCCCAGGAGCAGCTGGTGCCAAGGTGGCCATGCAGAAATCCCCAGGGAACTGGAATCCCCCACCCATCTTTGCAACTTGGCTCCCTCCAAAGCACTCCCCAATAGTAGGATGACTTTATTTTGGGCCATTTAGTCCCATTTCTATTAAAATAAAAATAGCTACTTCAAGCCAACAGCATTCTCATGTGGGGGATGCTGCTCAGCCAGAGCTGGGGACTGGTGTGGATAAAAAAACCAGTGCTGCTCCAACTGGAACCCAAGTGGCACATCCATAGGGCTCAGGACCATGCTGCTTTTGTTCTGGTGTCTTGTTTGCCATGAGCTTAACTTGCCTTGGATTTACAAGTTGGAAGCATCACTTTTCCTTCTCCTTCTCCCCTCAGCAACCACCCCTAGCCCAGGTGGTCATGTTGGGTAAAGACAAGGCAGAACAGCAGCAGCAGAAATACCACTTGAGTCCTCTCTTTTCCACTCAAAAACCCTTGCTGTGGAGCAGTAAACCAAGATGATCACCCCAAAGAGTAATGAAGCAGGTTTTAGGTTTGATTTGAAGGCAAAGAAAACCTGGGAGCTGCCTGGCAGGTGTTGGAGGATCCTGCCTTTTGATTCTGGCTCTGAGAGTTTGGGTGATTTTGCTGCTTTTTATTTTATTTCCTTGCAAAGTACTTGACCTCCAACCCAGCTGGAAAATGAGGGGAAAAAAGCAGGAGCCTGGGTGAAACTCAGCTGGCACATCTGATGGGAATTCTGCTGGGAAAAGGGTTTTCCAAGAAGAAAAAACCCTGGAGTGATGATGGATTTTCCTTCTTTAATGGCAGGGCCTTGTGTGCCTGTGAGCCAGAGGTGACACTCCCCAGGAAACAACCCATAAAAGCCATTTTTTATCCAAGGCACCTGATCAGCTGAGGGCTGTGACATCCAAATCCCTGCCTGCCTGGAGCTGGGGAGGATTTTTTTCCCTCAGGAAGAGCTGAACCTTGGGAGGTTTTCTTTTCAAGGAGCTGGAATGGGGCAACTCCAGGGCAGGTGGTTCTTGGTGTTCTGTTTGAGATGAGCTTAATTTGCCTTGGATTTACAAGTTGGAAACCCCACTTTTCCTTCTCCTTCTCCCCTCAGCAAGCACACCTAGCTCAGGAGCAGCTGGTGCCAAGGTGGCCATGCAGAAACCCCCAGGGAACTGGAAGGAATGCCAGCTAAACTCCAACCACCCATCCAGCCTTGCAGCTTGGCTCCCTCCAAATCACTCCCCAATGGTAGGATGATATAATTTTGGGTCATTTAGTCCCATTTCTATTAAAATAAAAATAGCTACTTCAAGCCAACAGCATTCTCATCTGGGGGATGGTGCTCAGCCAGAGCTGGGGGCTGGTGTGGCTAAAAAACCCAGTGCTGCTCCAACTGGAACCCAAGTGGCACACCCATGGGGCTCAGGACCATGCTGCTTTTGTCCTGTTCTGATGTCCTGTTTGCCATGAGCTTAACTTGCCTTGCATTTACAAGTTGGAAACCCCACTTTTCCTTCTCCTTCTCCCCTCAGCAACCACACCTAGCCCAGGAGCAGCTGGTGCCAAGGTGGCCATGCAGAAATCCCCAGGGAACTGGAAGGAATCACCCAGCCTTGCAGCTTGGCTCCCTCCAAATCACTCCCCAATGGTAGGATGACTTAATTTGGGGCCATTTAGTCCCATTTCTATTAAAAAAAAATAGCTACTCAAAGCCAGCAGCATTCTCATGTGGGGGATGCTGCTCAGCCAGAGCTGGGGACTGGTGTGGCTAAAAAAACCAGTGCTGCTCCAACTGGAACCCAAGTGGCACATCCATAGGGCTCAGGACCATGCTGCTTTTGTTCTTGTGTCTTGTTTGCCATGAGCTTAACTTGCCTTGGATTTACAAGTTGGAAGCATCACTTTTCCTTCTCCTTCTCCCCTCAGCAACCACCCCTAGCCCAGGTGGTCATGTTGGGTAAAGACAAGGCAGAACAGCAGCAGCAGAAATACCACTTGAGTCCTCTCTTTTCCACTCAAAAACCATTGCTGGGGAGCAGTAAACCAAGATGATCACCCCAAAGAGTAATGAAGCAGGTTTTAGGTTTGATTTGAAGGCAAAGAAAACCTGGGAGCTGCCTGGCAGGTGTTGGAGGATCCTGCCTTTTGATTCTGGCTCTGAGAGTTTGGGTGATTTTGCTGCTTTTTATTTTATTTCCTTGCAAAGTACTTGCCCTCCAACCCAGCTGGAAAATGAGGGGGGAAAAAGCAGGAGCCTGGGTGAAACTCAGGTAGCACATCTGATGGGAATTCTGCTGGGAAAAGGGTTTTCCAAGAAGAAAAAACCCTGGAGTGATGATGGATTTTCCTTCTTTAATGGCAGGGCCTTGTGTGCCTGTGAGCCAGAGGTGACACTCCCCAGGAAACAACCCATAAAAGCCATTTTTTATCCAAGGCACCTGATCAGCTGAGGGCTGTGACATCCAAATCCCTGCCTGCCTGGAGCTGGGGAGGATTTTTTTTCCCTCAGGAAGAGCTGAGCCTTGGGAGGTTTTCTTTTCAAGGAGCTGGAATGGGGCGACTCCAGAGCAGGTGGTTCTTGGTGTCCTGTTTGACCTGAGCTTAATTTGCCTTGGATTTACAAGTTGGCAACCCCACTTTTCCTTCTCCTTCTCCCCTCAGCAAGCACACCTAGCCCAGGAGCAGCTGGTGCCAAGGTGGCCATGCAGAAACCCCCAGGGATCTAGAAGGAATCACCCAGCCTTGCAGCTTGGCTCCCTCCAAAGCACTCCCCAATGGTAGGATGACCTAATTTTGGGCCATTTAGTCCCATTTCTACTAAAATAAAAATAGCTACTTCAAGCCAACGGCATTCTCATGTGGGGGATGCTGCTCAGCCAGAGCTGGGGACTGGTGTGGCTAAAAAACCAGTGCTGCTCCAACTGGAACCCAAGTGGCACATCCATAGGGCTCAGGACCATGCTGCTTTTGTCCTGTTTGCCATGAGCTTAACTTGCCTTGGCTTTACAAGTTGGAAACACCACTTTTCCTTCTCCTTCTCCCCTCAGCAAGCACACCTAGCCCAGGAGCAGCTGGTGCCAAGGTGGCCATGCAGAAATCCCCAGGGAACTGGAAGGAATCACCCAGCCTTGCAGCTTGGCTCCCTCCAAACCACTCCCCAATAGTAGGATGACTTAATTTTGGGCCATTTAGTCCCATTTCTATTAAAATAAAAATAGCTACTTCAAGCCAACAGCATTCTCATGTGGGGGATGCTGCTCAGCCAGAGCTGGGGACTGGTGTGGCTGAAAAAACCAGTGCTGCTCCAACTGGAACCCAAGTGGCACATCCATAGGGCTCAGGACCATGCTGCTTTTGACCTGTTCTGATGTCCTGTTTGCCATGAGCTTAATTTGCCTTGGATTTACAAGTTGGAAGCACCACTTTTCCTTCTCCTTCTCCCCTCAGCAACCACCCCTAGCCCAGGTGGTCATGTTGGGTAAAGACAAGTCATAGCAGCAGCAGCAGAAATACCACTTGAGTCCTCTCTTTTCCACTAGAAAACCATTGCTGAGGAGCAGTAAACCAAGGTGATCACCCCAAAGAGTAATGAAGCAGGTTTTAGGTTTGATTTGAAGGGAAAGAAAACCTGGGAGCTGCCTAGCAGGTGTTGGAGGATCCTGCCTTTTGATTCTGGCTCTGAGAGTTTGGGTGATTTTGCTGCTTTTTATTTTATTTCCTTGCAAAGTACTTGACCTCCAACCCAGCTGGAAATGAGGGGAAAAAAGCAGGAGCCTGGGTGAAACTCAGCTGGCACATCTGATGGGAATTCTGCTGGGAAAAGGGTTTTCCAAGAAGACAAAACCCTGGAGTGATGATGGATTTTCCTTCTTTAATGGCAGGGCCTTGTGTGCCTGTGAGCCAGAGGTGACACTCCCCAGGAAACAACCCATAAAAGCCATTTTTTATCCAAGGCACCTGATCAGCTGAGGGCTGTGACATCCAAATCCCTGCCTGCCTGGAGCTGGGGAGGATTTTTTTCCCTCAGGAAGAGCTGAGCCTTGGGAGGTTTTCTTTTCAAGGAGCTGGAATGGGGCGACTCCAGGGCAGGTGGTTCTTGGTGTTCTGTTTGACCTGAGCTTAACTTGCCTTGGATTTACAAGTTGTAAACCCCACTTTTCCTTCTCCTTCTCCCCTCAGCAAGCACACCTAGCCCAGGAGCAGCAGGTGCCAAGGTGGCCATGCAGAAACCCCCAGGGAACTGGAATCCCCCACCCATCTTTGCAACTTGGCTCCCTCCAAAGCACTCCCCAATGGTAGGATGACTTAGTTTTGGGCCATTTAGTCCCATTTCTATTAAAATAAAAATAGCTACTTAAAGCCAACAGCATTCTCATGTGGGGGATGCTGCTCAGCCAGAGCTGGGGGCTGGTGTGGCTAAAAAACCCAGTGCTGCTCCAACTGGAACCCAAGTGGCACATCCATAGGGCTCAGGACCATGCTGCTTTTGTCCTGTTCTGGTGTCCTGTTTGCCATGAGCTTAACTTGCCTTGGATTTACAAGTTGGAAACCCCACTTTTCCTTCTCCCCTCAGCAAGCACACCTAGCCCAGGAGCAGCTGGTGCCAAGGTGGCCATGCAGAAACCCCCAGGGAACTGGAATCCCCCACCCATCTTTGCAACTTGGCTCCCTCCAAAGCACTCCCCAATGGTAGGATGACTTAATTTGAGGCCATTTAGTCCCATTTCTATTAAAAGTAAAAATAGCTACTTCAAGCCAACAGCATTCTCATGTGGGGGATGCTGCTCAGCCAGAGCTGGGGACTGGTGTGGACAAAAAAAACAGTGCTGCTCCAACTGGAACCCAAGTGGCACATCCATAGGGCTCAGGACCATGCTGCTTTTGTCCTGTTTGCCATGAGCTTAACTTGCCTTGGATTAACAAGTTGGAAACCCCACTTTTCCTTCTCCTTCTCCCCTCAGCAACCACCCCTAGCCCAGGAGCAGCTGGTGCCAAGGTGGCCATGCAGAAATCCCCAGGGAACTGGAAGGAATGCCAGCTAAACTCCAACCACCCACCCAGCCTTGCAGCTTGGCTCCCTCCAAAGCACTTCCCAATAGTAGGATGACTTAATTTGGGGCCGTTTAGTCCCATTTCTACTAAAAAAAAAATAGCTACTTCAAGCCAACAGCATTTTCATCTGGGGGATGCTGCTCAGCCAGAGCTGGGGACTGGTGTGGATAAAAAACCAGTGCTGCTCCAACTGGAACCCAAGTGGCACACCCATGGGGCTCAGGACCATGCTGCTTTTGTTCTGGTGTCCTGTTTGCCATGAGCTTAACTTGCCTTGGATTTACAAGTTGGAAACACCACTTTTCCTTCTCCTTCTCCCCTCAGCAACCACCCCTAGCCCAGGTGGTCATGTTGGGTATAGACAAGGCAGAGCAGCAGCAGAAATACCACTTGAGTCCTCTCTTTTCCACTCGAAAACCCTTGCTGTGGAGCAGTAAACCAAGATGATCACCCCAAAGAGTAATGAAGCAGGTTTTAGGTTTGATTTGAAGGGAAAGAAAACCTGGGAGCTGCCTAGCAGGTGTTGGAGGATCCTGCCTTTTGATTCTGGCTCTGAGAGTTTGGATGATTTTGCTGCTTTTTATTTTATTTCCTTGCAAAGTACTTGACCTCCAACCCAGCTGGAAAATGAGGGGAGAAAAAAGCAGGAGCCTGGGTGAAACTCAGCTGGCACATCTGATGGGAATTCTGCTGGGAAAAGGGTTTTCCAAGAAGAAAAAACCCTGGAGTGATGATGGATTTTCCTTCTTTAATGGCAGGGCCTTGTGTGCCTGTGAGCCAGAGGTGACACTCCCCAGGAAACAACCCATAAAAACCATTTTTTATCCAAGGCACCTGATCAGCTGAGAGCTGTGACATCCAAATCCCTGCCTGCCTGGAGCTGGGGAGGATTTTTTTCCCTCAGGAAGAGCTGAGCCTTGGGAGGTTTTCTTTTCAAGGAGCTGGAATGGGGCGACTCCAGGGCAGGTGGTTCTTGGTGTTCTGTTTGACCTGAGCTTAACTTGCCTTGGATTTACAAGTTGGAAACCCCACTTTTCCTTCTCCTTCTCCCCTCAGCAAGCACACCTAGCCCAGGAGCAGCTGGTGCCAAGGTGGCCATGCAGAAATCCCCAGGGAACTGGAAGGAATCACCCAGCCTTGCAGCTTGGCTCCCTCCAAAGCACTCCCCAATGGTAGGATGACTTTATTTTGGGTCATTTAGTCCCATTTCTATTAAAATAAAAATAGCTACTTCAAGCCAACAGCATTCTCATGTGGGGGATGCTGCTCAGCCAGAGCTGGGGACTGGTGTGGCTAAAAAAACCAGTGCTGCTCCAACTTGAACCCAAGTGGCACATCCAGAGAGCTCAGGACCATGATGCTTTTGTCCTGTTTGCCATGAGCTTAATTTGCCTTGGATTTACAAGTTGGAAACCCCACTTTTCCTTCTCCTTCTCCCCTCAGCAACCACCCCTAGCCCAGGAGCAGCTGGTGCCAAGGTGGCCATGCAGAAATCCCCAGGGAACTGGAAGGAATGCCAGCTAAACTCCAACCACCCACCCAGCCTTGCAGCTTGGCTCCCTCCAAAGCACTTCCCAATAGTAGGATGACTTAATTTGGGGCCGTTTAGTCCCATTTCTACTAAAAAAAAAATAGCTACTTCAAGCCAACAGCATTTTCATCTGGGGGATGCTGCTCAGCCAGAGCTGGGGACTGGTGTGGATAAAAAACCAGTGCTGCTCCAACTGGAACCCAAGTGGCACACCCATGGGGCTCAGGACCATGCTGCTTTTGTTCTGGTGTCCTGTTTGCCATGAGCTTAACTTGCCTTGGATTTACAAGTTGGAAACACCACTTTTCCTTCTCCTTCTCCCCTCAGCAACCACCCCTAGCCCAGGTGGTCATGTTGGGTATAGACAAGGCAGAGCAGCAGCAGCAGAAATACCACTTGAGTCCTCTCTTTTCCACTCAAAAACCATTGCTGGGGAGCAGTAAACCAAGATGATCACCCCAAAGAGTAATGAAGCAGGTTTTAGGTTTGATTTGAAGGCAAAGAAAACCTGGGAGGTGCCTAGCAGGTGTTGGAGAATCCTGCCTTTTGATTCTGGCTCTGAGAGTTTGGGTGATTTTGCTGCTTTTTATTTTATTTCCTTGCAGAGTACTTGACCTCCAACCCAGCTGGAAAATGAGGGGAAAAAAGCAGGAGCCTGGGTGAAACTCAGCTGGCACATCTGATGGGAATTCTGCTGGGAAAAGGGTTTTCCAAGAAGAAAAAACCCTGGAGTGATGATGGATTTTCCTTCTTTAATGGCAGGGCCTTGTGTGCCTGTGAGCCAGAGGTGACACTCCCCAGGAAACAACCCATAAAAACCATTTTTTATCCAAGGCACCTGATCAGCTGAGGGCTGTGACATCCAAATCCCTGCCTGCCTGGAGCTGGGGAGGATTTTTTTCCCTCAGGAAGAGCTGAGCCTTGGGAGGTTTTCTTTTCAAGGAGCTGGAATGGGGTGGCTCCAGGGCAGGTGGTTCTTGGTGTTCTGTTTGACCTGAGCTTAATTTGCCTTGGATTTACAAGTTGGAAACACCACTTTTCCTTCTCCCCTCAGCAAGCACACCTAGCCCAGGAGCAGCTGGTGCCAAGGTGGCCATGCAGAAATCCCAAGGGAACTGGAAGGAATCACCCAGCCTTGCAGCTTGGCTCCCTCCAAACCACTCCCCAATGGTAGGATGACTTAATTTTGGGCCATTTAGTCCCATTTCTATTAAAAAAAATAGCTACTTCAAGCCAACAGCATTCTCATGTGGGGGATGCTGCTCAGCCAGAGCTGGGGACTGGTGTGGCTAAAAAAACCAGTGCTGCTCCAACTGGAACCCAAGTGGCACATCCAGAGGGCTCAGGACCATGCTGCTTTTGTCCTGTTCTGGTGTCCTGTTTGAGATGATCTTAACTTGCCTTGGCTTTACAAGTTGGAAACCCCACTTTTCCTTCTCCTTCTCCCCTCAGCAAGCACACCTAGCCCAGGAGCAGCTGGTGCCAAGGTGGCCATGCAGAAATCCCCAGGGAACTGGAAGGAATCACCCAGCCTTGCAGCTTGGCTCCCTCCAAAGCACTCCCCAATGGTAGGATGACTTAATTTGGGGCCATTTAGTCCCATTTCTATTAAAATAAAAATAGCTACTTCAAGCCAACAGCATTCTCATGTGGGGGATGCTGCTCAGCCAGAGCTGGGGACTGGTGTGGCTAAAAAAACCAGTGCTGCTCCAACTGGAACCCAAGTGGCACATCCATAGGGCTCAGGACCATGCTGCTTTTGTCCTGTTCTGGTGTCCTGTTTGCCATGAGCTTAACTTGCCTTGGATTTACAAGTTGGAAGCATCACTTTTCCTTCTCCTTCTCCCCTCAGCAACCACCCCTAGCCCAGGTGGTCATGTTGGGTAAAGACAAGGCAGAGCAGCAGCAGCAGAAATACCACTTGAGTCCTCTCTTTTCCACTAGAAAACCATTGCTGGGGAGCAGTAAACCAAGATGATCACCCCAAAGAGTAATGAAGCAGGTTTTAGGTTTGATTTGAAGGCAAAGAAAACCTGGGAGCTGCCTGGCAGGTGTTGGAGGATCCTGCCTTTTGATTCTGGCTCTGAGAGTTTGGGTGATTTTGCTGCTTTTTATTTTATTTCCTTGCAAAGTACTTGACCTCCAACCCAGCTGGAAAATGAGGGGGGAAAAAGCAGGAGCCTGGGTGAAACTCAGGTAGCACATCTGATGGGAATTCTGCTGGGAAAAGGGTTTTCCAAGAAGAAAAAACCCTGGAGTGATGATGGATTTTCCTCCTTTAATGGCAGGGCCTTGTGTGCCTGTGAGCCAGAGGTGACACTCCCCAGGAAACAACCCCTAAAAGCCATTTTTTATCCAAGGCACCTGATCAGCTGAGGGCTGTGACATCCAAATCCCTGCCTGCCTGGAGCTGGGGAGGATTTTTTTCCCTCAGGAAGAGCTGAGCCTTGGGAGGTTTTCTTTTCAAGGAGCTGGAATGGGGCGACTCCAGGGCAGGTGGTTCTTGGTGTTCTGTTTGACCTGAGCTTAATTTGCCTTGGATTTACAAGTTGGAAACCCCACTTTTCCTTCTCCTTCTCCCCTCAGCAAGCACACCTAGCCCAGGAGCAGCTGGTGCCAAGGTGGCCATGCAGAAACCCCCAGGGATCTAGAAGGAATCACCCAGCCTTGCAGCTTGGCTCCCTCCAAAGCACTCCCCAATGGTAGGATGACTTAATTTGGGGCCATTTAGTCCCATTTCTATTAAAATAAAAATAGCTACTTCAAGCCAACAGCATTCTCATGTGGGGGATGCTGCTCAGCCAGAGCTGGGGACTGGTGTGGCTAAAAAAACCAGTGCTGCTCCAACTGGAACCCAAGTGGCACATCCATAGGGCTCAGGACCATGCTGCTTTTGTCCTGTTCTGGTGTCCTGTTTGCCATGAGCTTAACTTGCCTTGGATTTACAAGTTGGAAACCCCACTTTTCCTTCTCCCCTCAGCAAGCACACCTAGCCCAGGAGCAGCTGGTGCCAAGGTGGCCATGCAGAAATCCCCAAGGATCTAGAAGGAATCGCCCAGCCTTGCAGCTTGGCTCCCTCCAAAGCACTCCCCAATGGTAGGATGAATTAATTTTGGGTCATTTAGTCCCATTTCTATTAAAATAAAAATAGCTACTTCAAGCCAACAGCATTCTCATGTGGGGGATGCTGCTCAGCCAGAGCTGGAGACTGGTGTGGATAAAAACCCAGTGCTGCTCCAACTGGAACCCAAGTGGCACATCCATAGGGCTCAGGACCATGCTGCTTTTGTCCTGTTCTGGTGTCCTGTTTGCCATGAGCTTAACTTGCCTTGGATTTACAAGTTGGAAGCACCACTTTTCCTTCTCCTTCTCCCCTCAGCAAGCACACCTAGCCCAGGAGCAGCTGGTGCCAAGGTGGCCATGCAGAAACCCCCAGGGAACTGGAATCCCCCACCCATCTTTGCAACTTGGCTCCCTCCAAAGCACTCCCCAATGGTAGGATGACTTAATTTTGGGCCATTTAGTCCCATTGCTACTAAAATAAAAATAGCTACTTCAAGCCAACAGCATTCTCATGTGGGGGATGCTGCTCAGCCAGAGCTGGGGACTGGTGTGGCTAAAAAAACCAGTGCTGCTCCAACTGGAACCCAAGTGGCACATCCAGAGGGCTCAGGACCATGCTGCTTTTGTCTCTCCCTCCCCAAAAAACAACTAATTTGGTGCTGGTTGGATTCACCTCCAGCCTCCTTGACACACAAGAGCTGGGGATGAAGTTGAGGCTTTTATTAAAAGTGCTTTTAGAATAAATGAGGTGGCAGCAACTTGCAGGGTAAAATTATTTGGAAGTAAAGTCTGAGCTGGGTGGAAATCCCTGTGGTTATGCTCACAGCAGGGCATCTCCTTTGTCATTCTCAAGGGATAATGACATTTAAATGCTGAGAAATACAAGTGCCCAAACACTGAGTGGCACAATTTACACCAAAGCCACCAGGAGTGGTGAATGGCTGCAGTGTAAGCACATTTTATGGGGCTCTGAAGAAGACAGATGACTCCTAATCCCTCCCTAGAATTTGCAAGATCTCTTTTTTCAGGGATTTTTATCCCTTTTAATCTTGATCCCAAATTTGGATTGCTGCTCCAAGTAATCCAGAGCTGTATAATTGAGATTTGAGGGGCTAGAAAACCCATAAACCACCCCAAACCTTAAATCCTGGAGTGTGGGGGGGAAGGTTGAAGGGCCAAGAGGGTGAGGGCTAAAAAAGCTGGAAAAAAAGTTTTGAGGTCTCCTGAGCTTTGGGTCTCCTGAGTTCTGGGTCTCCTGAGTTCTGGGTCTCCTGAATTCTGGGTCTCCTGAGTTCTGGGCTTCCTGAGTTCTGGGCTTCCTGAGCTTTGGGCCTCCTGAGCTTTGGGCCTCCTGAGCTTTGGGCCTCCTGAGTTTTGGGGGTCCTGAGTTCTGGGTCTCCTGAGTTCTGGGTCTCTTGAGTTCTGGGCCTCCTGAGCTTTGGGCCTCCTGAGTTTTGGGCCTCCTGAGTTTTGGGTCTCTTGAGTTTTGGGTCTCCTGAGTTCTGGGTCTCCTGAGTTCTGGGTCTCCTGAGTTCTGGGTCTCTTGAGTTCTGGGTCTCTTGAGTTCTGGGTCTCTTGAGTTCTGGGTCTCTTGAGTTCTGGGTCTCTTGAGTTCTGGGTCTCTTGAGTTCTGGGTCTCTTGAGTTCTGGGTCTCTTGAGTTCTGGGGGTCCTGAGTTTTGGGTCCTTGAATTCTGGGTCTGTGTAGCTGGTGCTATTTTTGTTGTTTCTCTTAGAAGTATCTGGTCAGAAATTCTGGAGAGATGAAGTTCTCCTGAGTTTTGGGCCTCCTGAGTTCTGGGTCTCCTGAGTTCTGGGTCTCCTGAGTTCTGGGCCTCCTGAGTTCTGGGCCTCCTGAGCTTTGGGCCTCCTGAGCTTTGGGCCTCCTGAGCTTTGGGTCTCCTGAGTTTTGGGGGTCCTGAGTTCTGGGCCTCCTGAGTTGTGGGCCTGTGTAGTTGGTGCTTTTTTTGTTGTTTCTCTTAGAAGTATCTGGTCAGAAATTCTGGAGAGATGAAGTTCTCCTGAGTTTTGGGTCTCCTGAGTTTTGGGTCTCTTGAGTTTTGGGTCTCTTGAGTTTTGGGCCTCCTGAGCTTTGGGCCTGCTGAGCTTTGGGCCTGCTGAGCTTTGGGCCTGCTGAGCTTTGGGCCTCCTGAGTTGTGGGCCTCCTGAGCTTTGGGCCTGCTGAGCTTTGGGCCTGCTGAGCTTTGGGCCTGCTGAGCTTTGGGCCTGCTGAGCTTTGGGCCTGCTGAGCTTTGGGCCTCCTGAGTTGTGGGCCTCCTGAGCTTTGGGCCTGCTGAGCTTTGGGCCTGCTGAGCTTTGGGCCTGCTGAGCTTTGGGCCTGCTGAGCTTTGGGCCTGCTGAGCTTTGGGCCTGCTGAGCTTTGGGCCTGCTGAGCTTTGGGCCTGCTGAGCTTTGGGCCTGCTGAGCTTTGGGCCTGCTGAGCTTTGGGCCTCCTGAGCTTTGGGCCTCCTGAGCTTTGGGCCTCCTGAGCTTTGGGCCTCCTGAGCTTTGGGCCTCCTGAGCTTTGGGCCTCCTGAGCTTTGGGCCTCCTGAGTTTTGTCTGAGGCTTCTGAAAGTTTCTCTCTTGAACCAAAGCTTTGAGTTTGGAATGGGAATGAGGCTGCCCAGGGAGTCACCATCCCTGGAGATGTCCAAAAAGTCTTTAAAATGCCATTTTTACAGGACAACAAAGCTGGAGACACCAGATTTCCATCATATATTTCCTTCCAAATGGGATGAAAGGTCCTGAGCAGTGTTTGGACATCTCTCAGCAGGACTTGAGCATCCTTTGGGACACTCAGAATCTGGGAATTGCAAGGAGGTGGCCAGGAATGAATGGATGGATGGATCTGGGGGACTGCCTCAGAGATATTCAGCTTGTCCTTGGTGTTGTGTTCACTGGGATGATGGAAAAAAGGTTTCAAATTTATCTTTTCTGGGGATTTTCTTATTTTTGGGGTGTGTTCTGCAGGATCTGATGGAAGTGTCATGTTCCAGGAGCTTTAATTAAACGTGCCAGGACCCATAATTAAGGCATCCAGGGCAGAGTGTGATCCTGAGCTTTGAAAAATGATGGAAAAATCAGGCTACACCCCAAAATAAAGTCAATTTTCCAGCGTGTTGTTTCTGCCTCAGTGAAGCAGAGATGCTAACAGCCTCCAGCCTCCTTGCTTGTTGTAAAACTGCATCAAATTTGGTGTGTACATGAACATGGTGTAAGAGCTGTGAGAAAACCAATAATTCTGTCTTCAGGGTATTTAATTAAAATAAAAAAAAAGAGAAAATGTTATAAACAGGAGCACTGCAGCTCAAAACCATGTAACAAACAGCAACAAACAGAGCCTCATCCTAGAAACATCTCTTTTTATATCAATAACTGTGTGAGACACGGGCAGCTTGAGCTGTGTTCATAGAATCATAGGGGTTAGAAGGGACCTCGAAAGCTCATCTAGTCCAACCCCCCCTGCCAGAGCAGGGCCACCTAGAGTACCTCGCATAGGAACGTGTCCAGGCGGGTTTGGAATGTCTCCAGTGAAGGAGACTCCACGACCCCCCTGGGCAGCCTGTTCCAGGGCTCTGTCACCCTTACAGTCAAAAAATTCCTCCGGATATTCAACTTGAACCTCCTGTGCTCCAATTTACACCCATTACCCCTTGTCCTATCACTGGTCACCACTGAGAAGAGCCTAACTCCATCTCCCTGACACTCACCCCTTACATGTTTGAAAACATTGATGAGGTCACCCCTCAGTCTCCTTTTCTCCAAACTAAAGAGACCCAGCTCCTTCAGCCTTTCCTCAGAAGGGAGATGTTCCACTCCCTTCATCATCTTAGTAGCTCTGCACTGGACTCTTTCAAGCACTTCCCTGTCCTTCTTGAACTGAGGGGCCCAGAACTGGACACAATACTCCAGGTGCGGCCTCACCAATGCAGAATAGAGGGGGAGGAGAACCTCTCTTGACCTACTAACCACCCCCTTTCTAATGCACCCCAGGATGCCATTGGCCTTCTTGGCCACAAGGGCACATTGCTGGCTCATGGTCATCCTCTTGTCTACCAGGACCCCCAGGTCTCTTTCACCTCCACTGCTCTCCAGCAGGTCAGCCCCCAACCTATACTGGGACATCGTGTTGTTCTTCCCCAAATGCAAAACTCTACACTTCCCCTTGTTGAATTTCATCATGTTTCTCCCTGCCCAACTCTCCAGCCTGTCTAAGTCTCTCTGAATGGCAGCACAGCCTTCTGGTGTGTCAGCCACCTCCCAGCTTAGTGTCATCAGCAAACTTGCTGAGGGTACATTCTATACCCTCATCCAAGTCGTTGATGAAGATATTGAACAACACCGGTCCCAGTACCGACCCCTGAGGGACTCCACTAGTCACACACCTCCAACCAGATTCTGCTCCATTGACTACAACTCTCTGACTCCTTCCTTTCAACCAGTTCCTGATCCACCAGTGTTCAGCACTGCAGATTTTACTCTATTTTGGAAAATAAATCATAATAAATCATTTATTGGAAAATAAATGTTGGTTTTGGGGGGGGGTTTTTTGCCTCCATCAGCTTAAGATCCTTATTTTCTGGAGGAGGATTGGCCCCCCCGCCAACAAGTGGTTGATGTAGAAGATGAAACAAATTTTTGGTCACTTGGAGGTTCAGAAAAATAGATTAAAAATCTAAATGTGCCCTCAAGAAGTCCTGCTCACCAACCTGCTGAGCTCTCCCAGCACATCTGGGAATCCCAAGTGGCTGTGAGGAACAATTTCTTTCTTGGAAAAGTGGGGAAGCATCAGAAGAAGTTGTCTAGGGGAGTGATGGAGCCACCTGGAAAGCCCCAAGGTGTAGATGTGGCACTTGAGGACTTGGTTTGGTTGTCATGAGGGATCAGGGGTGGATTTGAGGATCTTAAAGGGTTTTTCCAAGCTGAGTGGGTCTGTGGGAGCTCTGGTGGGGACTGCTCCTCACCCTTTGGTTGCTGAAGTGGGAATAAGAGGTTTCTGACCCAAGGAGCTCTGGGTTGTCCTCCTGAATTTGGGTGTGTTGAGCAGAAATTCCCTTTTTTTCCAGTTCAGGGGTGGATTTGGGGATCTTAAAGGGTTTTTCCAACCTGAGTGGGTCTGTGGGAGCTCTGGTGGGGACTGTTCCTCACCCTTTGGTTGCTGAAGTGTAAACAACAGGTTTCTGACCTGTCCTTGGCAGCCCAAAGAGCACTGGGTGTTGTCCTCCTGAATTTGGGTGTGTTGAGCAGAAATTCCCTTTTTTTTTCAGTTCAGGTGTGGATTTCAGGATCCTAAAGGGTTTTTCCAACCTGAGTGGGTCTGTGGGAGCTCTGCTGGGGACTGCTCCTCACCCTTTGGTTGCTGAAGTAGGAACAAGAGGTTTCTGACCCAAGGAGCTCTGGGTTGTCCTTCTGAATTTGGGTGTGTTGAGCAGAAATTCCCTTTTTTTTTCAGTTCAGGGGTGGATTTGAGGATCTTAAAGGGTTTTTCCAACCTGAGTGGGTCTGTGGGAGCTCTGGTGGGGACTGCTCCTCACCCTTTGGTTGCTGAAGTGGGAATAAATGATTTCTGACTTTTCTGACCCAAGGAGCACTGGGTTGTCCTACTGAACTTGGCTGTGTTGAGCAGAAATTCCTTTTTTTTTCACTTCAGGTGTGGATTTGAGGATCCTAAAGGGTTTTTCCAACCTGAGTGGGTCTGTGGGAACTCTGGTGGGGACTGCTCCTCACCCTTTGGTTGCTGAAGTAGGAACAAGAGGTTTCTGACCCAAGGAGCACTGGGTTGTCCTCCTGAACTTGGGTGTGTTGAGCAGAAATTCCCTTTTTTTCCAGTTCAAGTGTGGATTTGAGGATCTTAAAGGGTTTTTCCAACCTGAGTGGGTCTGTGGGAGCTCTGGTGGGGACTGCTCCTCCTCCTTTGGTTGCTGAAGTGGGAATAAGAGGTTTCTGACCCAAGGAGCACCGGGTTGTCCTCCTGAATTTGGGTGTGTTGAGCAGAAATTCCCTTTTTTTCCAGTTCAGAGGTGGATTTGAGGATCCTAAAGGGCTTTTCCAACCTGAGTGGGTCTGTGGGAGCTCTGGTGGGGTCTGTTCCTCACCCTTTGGTTGCTGCAGTGGGAACAAGAGATTTCTCACCTGTCCTTGGCAGCCCAAGGAGCACTGGGTTGTCCTCCTGAACTTGGGTGTGTTGAGCAGGAATTCCTTTTTTTTTCCAGTTCAGGGGTGGATTTGGGGATTTTAAAGGGCTTTTCCAACCTGAGTGGGTCTGTGGGAACTCTGGTGGGGACTGCTCCTCACCCTTTGGTTGCTGAAGTGGGAATAAGAGATTTCTAACCCAAGGAGCACTGGGTTGTCCTCCTGAACTTGGGTGTGTTGAGCAGAAATTCCCTTTTTTTTCAGTTCAGAAGTGGTTTAGAGTTCTCTCCAAGCTTGCTGACTTGATTACCCTTCCTGTCACCTGAAAATATTTATTTCTCCCTCTTGATGCTGCTCTTGGTGAGGTGGTAACGCTGGCTCCTTCTCCTCCCCACACTCTTGGGTACCACAAAGTGACGGATGATCCCCCGCCCCCCCTGCTGCTTCACAGCAAGCCTGGCATCCAGCTTGGACCTATCTGGGTGAATCCTTCTGTACATTTACAAGCAGGGATTTGAAGAGTTTGAGAATTCAGCTGTCTAGAAACTGGCTGGAGGGCCGGGCCCAGAGAGTGGTGCTGAACGGGGCTGCATCCAAATGGCGGCCGGTCACTAGTGGTGTCCCCCAGGGATCAGTGTTGGGCCCAGTGCTGTTTAATATCTTGAGGGAGGATTTAGAGGAGGGCATTGAGTCCATCCTCAGGAAATTCCCAGCTGACACTAAGCTGGGGGGAAGTGTGGATCAGCTGGAAGGCAGGAGGGCTCTGCAGAGGGACCTGGAGAGACTGGAGAGTTGGGCTGATCCCAAGGGGATGAGGTTGAAGATTCCAAGGGCCGGGTCCTGCACTTTGGCCACAAGAAGCCCCTGGGGAGCTCCAGGCTGGGCAGGGAGTGGTTGCAGCAAGGGAGCTGGGAGTCTGGCTTGCCAGGAAGCTGAACATGAGCCAGCATTGTGGCCAGGTGGGCAAGAAGGCCAATGGCATCCTGGGCTGGCTGAGGAAGAGCGTGGCCAGCAGGTCCAGGGAAGGGATTCTGCCCCTGTGCTCAGCCCTGGGGAGGCCACAGCTTGAGTCCTGTGTCCAGTTCTGGGCCCCTCAGCAAGTCCCTCAGGAAGGAGCTTGTGGTGCTGGAGCAGGTCCAAAGGAGGGCAACCAGGCTGGTGAAAGGACTCGAGCACAGACCCTATGAGGAGAGGCTGAGAGAGCTGGGGGTGTTGAGGCTGGAGAAGAGGAGGCTCAGGGGAGACCTCATCACTCTCTCCAACTCCCTGCATGGAGGTTGGAGCCAGGGGGGGGTTGGGCTCTTTTCCCAGGCAACTCTCAGCAAGACAAGAGGGCACAAAGGGTCTCAAGTTGTGCCAGGGGAGGTTTAGGTTGGAGCTGAGAAAGAATTTCTTTCTGGAGAGGGTGATCAGCCCTTGGAATGGGCTGCCCAGGGAAGTAGTGGATTCTCCGTGTCTGGAGATCTTTCCAAAGAGCCTGGATGTGGCACTGAGTGCCATGGGCTGGGAACCACGGGGGGAGTGGTTCAAGGGTTGGACTTGATGAGCTCTGAGCTCCCTTCCAACCCAGCCCATTCTGTGATTCTATGATTCTATGTGTTGGGCTCTGAGGTTCACTGTAAATATAGATATGCATATATTATTTATCTGTACATTGTATGTGTGCCTCTGTACACCTAGATAAATATGGACTGGTGAACTGAATCTGTCTGGGATGGAGTTAATTTTCTTCCTAACAGTCTGTGGGTGCTCTGGAAGGTTTCATATATGTAGATACACACAAAAATAATCCTTAGAAATTTGTAAACCCTTCCTTTACTCTAAAACCTTTCATTTTACAGCCAGATTGTTTTCCTGTGCTTAAAAAAGGAAGAGAATAACCCCAAAAATCTAGATTTATTTATTTTTTTCTTTTAGAACATGGTTGAGTTGGTGATAGAGGGTGTCATACATGAGAATGATGCTTTTGGGGTGCCTCCTATGCCTTAAAACTTCCTGCTTTCTGCTTCTTTTTTCCTCCTCCCTGCAGCTGGAGCATCCTCTTGCCAGGGTGACCTGGAGAATCCTGGCCAGCCCTCACCCTGCTGGCATATTTTGAAGTCATCAAGGGAAGATTTAACCTTTATGACCAAACACCAAACCTCTGTTGTCAGATCTTATCTCTCAAATCTTTTCCCTGCTCTGCCTTTGGAAAATGACCTTAAAAAGCTTTAAATGACAGTAAAGACACACAAGACTTGGTGGCATTTGGCCAGGCTGATATTTTCTTCAAAACACTTAGAAGATCAACTAGAAAACAGAGCTTTTGGTCTCTCTTTTGGTTTGAATTCCTTTTCTTATGCATCACAGCATTTTTTTTTTACTTGTCCTATAACTATGATTCCTTCAGTCTGTCAAAAATCAGGAGATGGAGGAAGAAGGGAGCCATAAAACAAGAGAACAGGGAGAAGGAAGGAAATGCAGAAATCAATGTTAGCTGTGTTTAGATCATGGTTTTTTCAGCAGTGTTGTAAAACTCTAATTAAATGCAGTATCTTAAAAGTGCTTTTATGGGGCACAGCAGAAGTTTGGCAGTGAGAGCAGCTGCTGTTTCTTCATTAGGATTTCCTTCAGCCATGTTAGACCAATTTCCAGCTTTACTTTCTGCCTTAATTACTGCACCAGGAAGCTGGGAGAGGTCTCTTGTCACCTTGCTGTCTTCTAGTTCCAAGTCACCTGGAGCTATCATTTATTTTTTTTTTTAGCCACAAGCAGTTGCAACCTGAGTTTTTTTATCTAAACCTCTAAGTTTGTCATAGTAGAGGATGCAAAGAGTGGCTGGATAGTTAATTTTCCCCCCATTTCTTTTAAATAAGAATGAATTGAATGTAAAGGTTGCTTTAAAACAATCACTTGGGGATGGAAACTGAAGACTGAGGGAGATGTTTTGCACCAGGGAGGTGGTGGAAGCCCCATCCCTGGAATTTAAGTCCAGGTTGGATGGGGCTTGGAGCAAGCTGGGCTGGTGGGAGTTGTCCCTGCCCTTGGAAAGGGGTTGGGAATGGATGAGCTTTAAGGTCCCTTCCAACCCAACCCATTCTCTGAAATAGAATCCTTTATAATTTCCTTATCCAGAGCTTTCTGCCTCAGCTGTCCCTGTGAGTTTGAAGCAGCTCTGATAGCTCTGTTCTGGAGCTGCTTTTTAGCAGGACTTACAATTCCTGCATAATTTGTTCTGATTAAACAACCTGATGAGCATCACTGCCAGCAAAAGAACTTCTAGTTAGGAGTACAATTCCTGCATCAAAACCTCCCATTTTCTGAGTTAGAGTCCTACCCCCTGGGATTATTTGTTCCTACCTCCTCCCAGACATGACAAACCACATCAACTCCATCTGGAAAGGATCCTGGAGAGGATCATTTTCCTTCTCAGCAGCAATTTTGGGGTGGATCCTGTGGGATTTGAGCCTCCTGGGTAGCATCAGAGCTGGAAGGGCTGCTGGTACCAGCAGGCTGGGGGAGAGCAAGGATGTCTTGGCATGATTTGAAGAGACAGCACTCTGAAAAAAAAAATCTGCATTGCTTTCCTCAGTTTGCTGGCTTTTTTTCTTTTCAATAATGTATTGTTTAGCTCCTGTAGTTCTTAATACACTTGTCTAGAAGTTGAAAGCTTTGCCTTGGAGATTTTGGACTGGTTTAAACCAGCTCACCTGCACAGGTCTGGTGTTCTTTTCCATGGAGGTGCTGCAAATGAATGTGTGTTCATCCAGCATTACTGCAGTAGTTGAATTACTCCAGTTTTTGTCTCAATATTCACTCTTTCAGGTCTGGCTTTGGTTTAGATTCACCTTGTGGTGGAAGTCATACCTGCAATGCTATTTTTAGACATTTATATCTAGGGCCATGAACTGTACTTGTTGTAAATGTTTCAAAGGGTGGTTACACCTTCCCTTTTAAAAAGCTCTTGTCCAGGAGGCTTTTGCTGCAAGGTCATGCAACCTAAATTCAATTTTTTCTGTCCCTTCTCACGTGTACCTTTTTCTGCCTGGGGCATGAGGACAGTGCTTGTTTCTCCTTGTTAATGTACTCAGATTTGGGGTGAATTTATTCTAGCTCATTGTGTTTTGCTGCAATAAAGGCAGCTGAAGTGAAGAATGATCTCAAGTTGGAAAAACAGTTGAGCACTACATTATGATATAAATATAAAAAAAAGATAGTTGTAAGTGCTGAAGGAACAAGAGTTTCTGATATCTGCAATAATCAAAGCAGTAAAAAAAAATAGAGAGCAATTTTCAGGAATAAAAGCAGCAGTTAAAATGCTTATCTTTGGCTATGATGATAGTTAGCATTAAAGTGGTGGGTTTACATCTTTTAAAATGCTGTACAAATCTTTGTTGATTCATGAGAGTGTTAGGAGGAAGATAAGGGACTCTGGATTTCTGGTGATAAGGCTGAGATCTAAGTAGCACTCATGCTGGGTCCCTAAATGCTCCAGAATTTCTTCCCTCATTAACAAAAATGAGAAGCACTTCTCTCAGATATTTAGGATGAGATCCAATAAAAATTTATGGATGTGAGGGCAGCAATACCCGTGGCTTGTGGATCTCAAATCCTGGGGTCAGTGGTGAGCCCCTGAGGACAAGAAGGACATTGAGGGGTTGGAGTGTGTCCAGAGAAGGGAATGGAGCTGGGGAAGGGTCTGGAGCAGAAGTCTGCCCAGGAGCAGCTGAGGGAGCTGGGGGTGTTGATCCTGGAGCAAAGGAGGCTGAGGGGAGACCTTCTGGCTCTCTGCAAGCCCCTGAGAGGAGGTTGGAGCCAGGGGGGGTCGGGCTCTGCTCCCAAGGAAGAAGGGATGGGAGAAGAGGAATTGAGCTGGAGGTTTAGATTGGAGCTTGGGAAGAATTTCTCCCTGGCAAGGGTTGTCAGGGCCTGGCCCAGGGTGCCCAGGGCAGGGCTGGAGTCCCCATCATTCCTGGAGGGATTTCCAAGGCCTGGAGATGTGGTGCTGAGGGCCCTGGACTCTGAAAAAGTTTTTTTTTTTTCAAAGGGCAGGTCCTGTCTGACCAACCTGAGCTCCTTTTATCATCTGGTGACTGCCTGGGGGATGAGGGGAAGGCTGTGGATGTGGTCTGCCTGGACTTCAGCAAGGCCTTTGACACCGTCTCCCCTAGGATTCTCCTGGAAAAGCTGTCAGGCCATGGCTCAGGCAGGAGCACTCTGTGCTGGGTTAGGAACTGGCTGGAGGGCCGGGCCCAGAGAGTGGTGCTGAACGGGGCTGCATCCAAATGGCGGCCGGTCACTAGTGGTGTCCCCCAGGGATCAGTGTTGGGCCCAGTGCTGTTTAATATCTTGAGGGAGGATTTAGAGGAGGGCATTGAGTCCATCCTCAGGAAATTCCCAGCTGACACTAAGCTGGGGGGAAGTGTGGATCAGCTGGAAGGCAGGAGGGCTCTGCAGAGGGACCTGGAGAGACTGGAGAGTTAGGCTGATCCCAAGGGGATGAGGTTGAAGATTCCAAGGGCCGGGTCCTGCACTTTGGCCACAAGAAGCCCCTGGGGAGCTCCAGGCTGGGCAGGGAGTGGTTGCAGCAAGGGAGCTGGGAGTCTGCATTGACAGGAAGCTGAAGAGGAGGCAGCAGTGTGGCCAGGTGGGCAAGAAGGCCAATGGCATCCTGGGCTGGCTGAGGAAGAGCGTGGCCAGCAGGTCCAGGGAAGGGATTCTGCCCCTGTGCTCAGCCCTGGGGAGGCCACAGCTTGAGTCCTGTGTCCAGTTCTGGGCCCCTCGATTTAGGAAGGATATCGAGGTCCTGGAGCAGGTTCAAAGGGGGGCAACCAGGCTGGTGAAGGGACTCGAGCACAGACCCTATGAGGAGAGGCTGAGGGAGCTGGGGGTGTTGAGGCTGAAGAGGAGGCTCAGGGGAGACCTCATCACTCTCTACAACTCCCTGAAAGGAGGTTGGAGCCAGGGGGGGGTTGGGCTCTTTTCCCAGGCAACTCTCAGCAAGACAAGAGGGCAGGGTCTCAAGTTGTGCCAGGGGAGGTTTAGGTTGGAGCTGAGAAAGAATTTCTTTCTGGAGAGGGTGATCAGACATTGGAATGGGCTGCCCAGGGAAGTAGTGGATTTTCCATGTCTGGAGCTCTTTCCAAAGAGCCTGGATGTGGCACTGAGTGCCATGGGCTGGGAACCATGGGGGGAGTGGATCAAGGGTTGGACTTGAGGATCTCTGAGGTCCCTTCCAACCCAGCCAGTTCTATGATTCTATGAAAAGGAGCCTTGGCAGGAGGGCTGAGATGCAGGAGATGAAGGGGCAGCTTGCCACACATGAGGAGTCATCTCCATCCATCCCACCCCTCTGTGGCGCTAGAAATAGGGTCAAATGGGATAGGTTGCCGAGTGCCCCATGGCAGGGGGCTGTGAGAACCCCTCATAATAATGGAAATCCAAGCAACAGTCACCACTCTGTCATTTGGAGCCCATGTGCTTCATCAAGAACACCTTGGCTTCACCTGGATGAAGCAAAACCTCCTTCAGGAGCAGAGGGGGCTTTCAAGTTGTCACCATGGAGGTAACAAGGACACCAGCATCCAGCCAGAAGTTTCTTTAGTGAAGATAAAAAAGAGTAATTTTGCTCCATGTATATTTTTATGGATGTATATGACAAGTGTACTTTGCAGGGATGTCTGTGGAACAGTAAAAAGCAGAAATTATATTGCTCACTGGGAACAGAATTGGCCCATATATTGTCAGGCAGGGTAAATGTTTCCAGGCTGCTATAATTTCCAATGGATCCTATTTATTGCTGCAATTATTGGTTTGCTGTTAACAATAATTTGGCTCAGTGTTTTGTCACCAGGTATTTGCTTTGTTTAAACACCAGCAAATGCATTCAATAATAATAATAATAATAATAAAACCTTTGAATTTCAAAGCATTTGCTTGCCAATTTGACACCCTTTAAAACACTGAAATGCCTTTTTACATTTTGGTTTCCCCTCCCTTGTTTTGACCTGTTTATTAGGAGGAAACACTAAACCTTTTATTTGCTCTTTAAATTCGTCTTATGACCTTGGGAGATGCTGAGAGGTTTGTTCCTCACAGGGCAGCCCCTGTAAAAGTGGAGTTGACACTCAGAACCCCACTCCCTTTTCTCTCTCATGTGGTCTGTGGATTTTTCATAGAATCATAGAATCATAGAACTGGCTGGGTTGGAAGGGGGCTCAGAGCTCATCAAGTCCAACCCTTGATCCACTCCCCCCGTGGTTCCCAGCCCATGGCACTGAGTGCCACATCCAGGCTCTTTGGAAAGATCTCCAGACACGGAGAATCCACTACTTCCCTGGGCAGCCCATTCCAAGGGCTGATCACCCTCTCCAGAAAGAAATTCTTTCTCAGCTCCAACCTAAACCTCCCCTGGCACAACTTGAGACCCTTTGTGCCCTCTTGTCTTGCTGAGAGTTGCCTGGGAAAAGAGCCCAACCCCCCCCTGGCTCCAACCTCCTTTCAGGGAGTTGAGAGAGTGATGAGGTCTCCCCTGAGCCTCCTCTTCTCCAGCCTCAACACCCCCAGCTCCCTCAGCCTCTCCTCATAGGGTCTGTGCTCGAGTCCCTTCACCAGCCTGGTTGCCCTCCTTTGGACCTGCTCCAGCACCTCGATATCCTTCCTGAACTGAGGGGCCCAGAACTGGACACAGGACTCAAGCTGTGGCCTCCCCAGGGCTGAGCACAGGGGCAGAATCCCTTCCCTGGACCTGCTGGCCACGCTCTTCCTCAGCCAGCCCAGGATGCCATTGGCCTTCTTGCCCACCTGGCCACACTGCTGCCTCCTCTTCAGCTTCCTGGCAAGCCAGACTCCCAGCTCCCTTGCTGCAACCACTCCCTGCCCAGCCTGCAGCTCCCCAGGGGCTTCTTGTGGCCAAAGTGCAGGACCCGGCCCTTGGAATCTTCAACCTCATCCCCTTGGGATCAGCCCAACTCTCCAGTCTCTCCAGGTCCCTCTGCAGAGCCCTCCTGCCTTCCAGCTGATCCACACTTCCCCCCAGCTTAGTGTTGGCTGGGAATTTGCTGAGGATGGACTCAATCCCCTCCTCTAAATCCTCCCTCAAGATATTAAACAGCACTGGGCCCAACACTGATCCCTGGGGGACACCACTAGTGACCGGCCGCCATTTGGATGCAGCCCCGTTCAGCACCACTCTCTGGGCCCGGCCCTCCAGCCAGTTCCTAACCCAGCACAGAGTGCTCCTGTCCAAGCTGGAGGCTGACAGCTTTTTCAGGAGGATGCTGTGGGAGATGGTGTTTTTCTGATCCTGACACTGCTGCAGTTTGTGCCTGGGAGGAAACAAAAAAATTTGCAAGCTCCTCAGGAGCCTCTAATCAAGAGGTCAGAGCAGACCAACTTGGGTGACATCATTTCCCAGCTCCAGTTTTGTCCTTTTTTTTGGCAGGAATTTTGCAAGCATTGGCTGGAGGTTCGTGTGACTTTCCTGCTGGTCTTCCTAGGGGAGGGAGGGGGAAGAAATTTGGGGTGGTTTTCTACTAGCTGGGCACTTTTCTGCAAGGATCAGGGCCACAATCAGGGAGGAATGAAGAGAACCTTTGTTGTCAGATTCTGGGGGAAGAGGCTGAAGCCCCCCCCTCTGCTCCCAGCACCCAGACATAGCTCCCAGCCTGCTCTTAGGGCTCTTTGACTCCATCTGCTGGAGGGGACCTCTGGAAGGTGACATTTTGGGATGCCCAGACCTTGAATGGGACCCCAGGAAACTGCAAATGCTTCCCCCATCCCTTCCCCTCCACAGGGATGCTTTCCCATCCCATAATTTTGCTCAGGGATTCCTGAGCATGGGGACAGGACAAAAAGAAATGGCTTCAGGTTATAGCAGGGAAGGTTCAGCTTAAATATTGGAAGAAAATTCTGCATGGAAAGGGGAAATAAACTGGAAAAAAGCTGCCCAGGGAGGTGGTTGCTTCCCCATCCCTGGAGGTGTTTTAGAACCAGGTAGATGTGGTGCTGAGGGACATGGATTTGGCACTGGGCTTGGTGGAGTGATTTTGATAGTTGGCAGAGTTAGATGATGCTTGGACTCAAGGATTTGAAAGGTTTTTTCCAACCAGAATAATTCTGTGACCCTCCCACCAGCAGCAAAACACACCTCACATCAGGGTGCTGGGATAACAGGGATGGGGTGAGACCATTCCTGTTGATGGGGGGCAAAGGTACATTAACAAAAAATAATATTTTTTTTAGATTTGGTGTCACACTAATTCCTAAGAAGGAGTTTTACCTCCTCTGCCTGCAGGGCTGCCCCAAGAAAAAAAAAAAAGGGTGCTGAAAAATTGGCTGCCAAGTGATGCTGAGAGGATGGCTGGCTGGGAAACTGGGTGGAAGCCAGGGATGACATAAGAGGTTTTTCCTGCCAAACTTGTCTGGAATTAAAGATCTGGGCTTTGAGGCCAAAAAAAAAAAAAAAAAAATCACTGCTGAGTGATCTTGGCAAAAGGAAAAGTCTTTCAGGTTGGAGTCAGGTGTTGCTTGCTTCATTTTTAAAGGTTTTTCTCTTTTGCAATCTGAATGGAATTACCTAAAGTGAAAGTGTTACTGGTTTATTCCTCCAGCATTCCTCTCCAGAAGAAACCAGTTTGTGTTCTACTGGTGAGAACAAGTCTTTTAGAGGAGCTCCTGTCATCCTAAAAATGCTGTTTGCATGTGTTCCTCCCACTGCTTTCCAAATTTCTTTACTTCAGCTTGCAGATTCCTGGCAAATCTGTGCACGTGCAAAAAATATTGAAGTAGTGGGGAAATGGTTTAAATATTCCTTGCTGGATAAACAGGAGGAGCTCATCCATGAGGGATCAGACCCAGCCAGCACAGGGTTCGGAAGGGCAGGTCCTGTCTGACCAACCTGAGCTCCTTTTATCATCGGGTGACTGCCTGGGGGATGAGGGGAAGGCTGTGGATGTGGTCTGCCTGGACTTCAGCAAGGCCTTTGACACCGTCTCCCCTAGGATTCTCCTGGAAAAGCTGTCAGGCCATGGCTCAGGCAGGAGCACTCTGTGCTGGGTTAGGAACTGGCTGGAGGGCCGGGCCCAGAGAGTGGTGCTGAACGGGGCTGCATCCAAATGGCGGCCGGTCACTAGTGGTGTCCCCCAGGGATCAGTGTTGGGCCCAGTGCTGTTTAATATCTTGAGGGAGGATTTAGAGGAGGGCATTGAGTCCATCCTCAGGAAATTCCCAGCTGACACTAAGCTGGGGGGAAGTGTGGATCAGCTGGAAGGCAGGAGGGCTCTGCAGAGGGACCTGGAGAGACTGGAGAGTTGGGCTGATCCCAAGGGGATGAGGTTGAAGATTCCAAGGGCCGGGTCCTGCACTTTGGCCACAAGAAGCCCCTGGGGAGCTCCAGGCTGGGCAGGGAGTGGTTGCAGCAAGGGAGCTGGGAGTCTGGCTTGCCAGGAAGCTGAAGAGGAGGCAGCAGTGTGGCCAGGTGGGCAAGAAGGCCAATGGCATCCTGGGCTGGCTGAGGAAGAGCGTGGCCAGCAGGTCCAGGGAAGGGATTCTGCCCCTGTGCTCAGCCCTGGGGAGGCCACAGCTTGAGTCCTGTGTCCAGTTCTGGGCCCCTCAGGAAGTTCGGGAAGGATATCGAGGTCCTGGAGCGGGTCCAAAGGAGGGCAACCAGGCTGGTGAAAGGACTCGAGCACAGACCCTATGAGTAGAGGCTGAGGGAGCTGGGGTTGTTGAGGCTGGAGAAGAGGAGGCTCAGGGGAGACCTCATCACTCTCTCCAACTCCCTGAAAGGAGGTTGGAGCCAGGGGGGGGTTGGGCTCTTTCCCAGGCAACTCTCAGCAAGACAAGAGGGCAGGGTCTCAAGTTGTGCCAGGGGAGGTTTAGGTTGGAGCTGAGAAAGAATTTCTTTCTGGAGAGGGTGATCAGCCCTTGGAATGGGCTGCCCAGGGAAGTAGTGGATTCTCCGTGTCTGGAGCTCTTTCCAAAGAGCCTGGATGTGGCACTCAGTGCCATGGGCTGGGAACCACGGGGGGAGTGGATCAAGGGTTGGACTTGATGAGCTCTGAGCTCCCTTCCAACCCAGCCCATTCTATGATTCTGTGATCCACACGACCAGCAGAAATTCCAGAAGTTCTAAACAATGCTGAAAATACACATTCCACAGGAAAAATCCATCTAACTTGGAGAAATATGCTTCTCTCTTTCTTTTTTTCAAAGCTGGGTTTGAATTGGAAATCAGGAGGCTCAGCCACGCACCAAAAAAAAAAAAATCTCTTTTTAAATTAATACCAAGCACAACGTTCAAACTCCAACTCATCCTATGAGAAATAGAGAGAAAGGCAAGAAAACATGTCCAGGAACAGAAAAATCTTTGGAAATCAGTAATTGGGCTGTTTGTTTCTCAACATATCCACAGGAGATACCCTGCATAGGAAGTTTAGTCCTCCCTTTATTTGCAAATCATTTGCATTCCTCAGCACTGAGGGCTGAAAAAGAGGTTTGTCTGCCCCAATTATGGGAATCCCTCCAGAATTCTCACTTTCCAAACACTTGCATACAATATTCATTACTTGTCTTTGGAGGAAATGAATGGAAGTTAATACATTTACAAATTCAATTAGCTCCAGCTATCAGATGACTTTTGATTTAATTGCTCTGGATTGCCCTTTAGACATCAGCATGAAATTAATAGAACAGCCTGGTAATCAATGCTTCCCAATTAATTGATTGGGAGAAGTTCTTAGCAAGACTTTTTCACCCCCAGCTGGTATTATTTATCACCTCCTAATAATGCAAGAAGGGGGTAAAGAGATATGGGATTTATTTAGGAGGGCAGCAAAAGGGATGGGGTTGTTTTGTAAGGTTCAAGGGGGATTTTTGGAGGTTAAGTATCACATTCCTCATTATATTTTATCAAGGTCTTGCTCATGAGTTGTTTAAAGACCTTTTGAGTCTTCTCATTCCAAGTGGGCACTAATTCCTTAATATTTTCCATCTCTGCTCTTCCTCTGATCATTCTTTTCTGAGTTATGGTTACAGAAGCTGACTATGATATTGAAGTGGTGACCAGCTGGTTCCTTCTCAGGTTTTTTCCCATTCCTACCAAAAAAAAAAGGGACACTGGGTTTTCTTTTTACTGACCTCTCCTATTTACTGCTCTCATTTCAAGTTTGAATCCAGCTTTGTTTGAAATCACCATTCCTCACCATTTTCTCTTTGCTTCTTTTCTGCAGCTCCCTAAACTTCAAGATTGCTTCAAGAAATGCAGTTGGAATATTCCTGCTCTGCTGTCAGAGAGGATTCCCTGCCTTGGGTATGTTTTTAATCCATTTAGCATGGCCTAAGCTGATTTTCTTTGTGTCCTCCTCCTTACTTAATCAGACATCATGCACTACAAAATGAAATGTTTAAGAGGGATGTCTTTGCCAGCAGCCAGACCTTAATGCTGGTTAAGATACTCTGGAAACCTAACCTAGAAACCCAGAATGTTAGGGGTTGGAAGGGACCTCTAGAGATCATCCAGTCCAACCCCTCTGCCAAAGCAGGATCACCCAGGGCAGGCCACACAGGAACACTCCGAGGGATGTGTTGAAAGTCTCCAGAAAAGGAGACTCCACAGCCTCTCTGGGCAGGCTGTTCCAGTGCTCCCACAACCTCACAGTCAAGAAGTTTCTCCTTATGCTGAGGGGGAACTTCCTATGTTCTTGTTAAAACCCATTGTTCCACTGAAAAGAGATTGGTCCCTTCCTTTTGACACCCACCTCTCTGATATTTACAGACATTCATAAGATTCCCACCTCAGCCTTCTTTTCACAAAGCTAAATAGCTCCAACTCTCTCAGTTATTCTTCATATGAGAGATGTTCAAGTCTCTTAATAATCTGAGCTCTGCCTGGGACTCTATCCAATAGCTCCCTGTCTTGACCAATTGGAACAATTATTCCAGCTGTGGTCTCAGCAGGTCAGAGTAGAGGGGTAGGAAAACCTCCCTAGATTTGCTGGACACACTTTTCCTTATCCACCTGACTCTGTTCATGGGCTGTGCTGGTCAAGCTGGGAGGCAGACCCAGCTGATGGTGCTCACTGCCACTGACCACCTCCCACACAAGCTCTTGGGTGCCCATGGAGGGTGCTCAGAGGGGCCCTGCCTGATTCCTCTGATTCCCCTGACTCTGCCTGAACAGAGCCAGGGGGTTTGGGGAGAAAAGCCTCAGAATCAGCTCCTCAAACACCAGAGCTTTTGCCAGCTGTGCAACTCGAGCATTTCAAGCACACCCAATCCAAACACAGCTCTCCCAGCAGCCACAGTGCCTCTGGCATCAACATCTTCAAGCAGGGGAAAGGAACCGCTCGGAGAGCTGCAGGGCAGAGGAGAGGGGCAGCTGAGAGCAGTCCCCGAGGGGAGAGCAGTGCTGGAGCAGAGACACCTTCCCCTCTGGGGAAAGGAGAGAGGAGAAGGGAGAGAGACTGAGGGGCTGGAAACTCAACTGCACAGCTGGCATGGAACAGCCCTGCTGGAAAGGAAAAGAAGGACATCTAGGCACAGAGAGGCAAAAGCCATCTCACCTTCCTGCCCCTTGCCCCAGACATGCTCACAATGCTCAAATGTGACTTTTTCTAAAATTTTATGTATTTCAGTTAAAAACTGATGTCACCCTGGTGCAGGGTGCTCCTGCATGGGCTGCAGATCCACATCTGCCCCTCCGTGCTACTCCATGGGCTGCAGGGGACAGCTGCCCTCTCCCCACAGCCTGCAGGGGAACTTCTGTTCTGGCCCTTCCTTCAGTCACTGACTTGTTTCTTTAAGCTCCTGTTGATAGGCATTAAGAAAAGCTGAAATTAGGATAAAATGGTGGAATCTTTCAAAGCTGCTGTTTTGACAATCCAAAGGTAATTATGCTGCTGGGGTGTATTTCAGCCTCTGATAGCCACATGGCAGCTCTTTGCCACGTGTGGGATGTGTTGAACACTGCCTATTTTTAGTTTCTATTATCAATTCTACCACTTGTGTTTAGTAATGGGCTCTAGGAATATGGAGAAAGCCACTAAATGGATTCATTTTGCTCCTAAGATGTAGGTGGTGCCTTTGAAAAGAGGAACATCCCAGATTGTTTCAATTACATTGGTCACAGACTTCTTTTTATTGGCCTTTTCCTTCCCTTATCTGCACTCTACAGTTCCCAGATCCTGTCACATATTGATTGCCATTTCCTTCCTCTCCAGTTTTCAAATGATAATTAAAAATATTTGTTTGGGTTGCATTCTCCTTAAAAAAAAAACAAACTGGCAAGACAATTTTCAAGCAAAAAGAGAGATGGTTTTTCCTTTTGTGGGCATCTGAGTGGTTTTATTTTGCTTTTTTTTTTTGAAAAGCACATAACAGACAATAATTTCTACGTTTTTTTTATCCTCACTGATTTGATTTTTCAGAAATTGGCCCTTGGAAAGCTCTGTGTGTGTGTGATTAGGAGGTGGGCTGCCCTTTCTCATCATGAATGTCATCAAGCCATGATGATTTGCTCTCAAGAGCAATTTGGGGATCAATGCCTTATTTACTAAGATGATGACCAACATGTCACACTCTCCATGGCTCCATCCTTGGCTTAAGAAATGCCAGTCTGTGACTTTTACATCTTTGAAGGCTCTGTTCCATGTTTTCCAAGGTTTTTTGCCAACTAAAAACCAAAGTGACATTTGGCTCAAGTTAGGTTGGAGCAACCTGGGCTGGTGGGAGGTGTCCCTGCCCATGGCAGGGGAATGGAAAATAAGCAAAAAGCTTGGAAGCTGTTTCTTCCCAGCAAGTTTTTTTATCCCAATGTGAAAGACCTGGAATTCATGTGAAATGAAGCAAGGAAAACTCAAAGGTTTGGTTCCACATGAGGAGGGAGGGTGCTGGTGAGCTGGGTTTGCTCTCCTTCCACCCGTTTTGGGAGCTAGGGTGAGGTTCCCCTTGCATGAGGGTGGCTTTTCCCTCCTACTTCCAAAGAGAAGGAAAGCAGGGAGGAATTTTTCTGGGTTCTGCTGGGAACAGAGATCAGGAAGGGTGAGGGTTCTGCTCTTCTGGGCAGCATCAAGCTGGGCTCTTCTCTTTTGGAGCCTGGATTTTGATGCTCAGCAAGGAAATGAACTGGGAATCTGTCTCCCACATCCCTTTTGCAGTCTGGTTTTCTTCTGCAAAAGCTTGGAAGCTGTTTCTTCCCAGCAAGTTTTTCTATCCCAATGAAAAAGACCTGGAATTCATGTGAAATGAAGCAAGGAAAACTCAAAGGTTTGGTTCCAAGTGAGGAGGGAGGGTGCTGGTGAGCTGGGTTTGCTCTCCTTCCACCCTTTTTGGGAGCTAGGGTGAGGTTCCCCTTGGCATGAAGATGGCTTTTCCCTCCTACTTCCAAAGAGAAGAAAAGCAGGGAGGAATTTTTCTGGGTTCTGGCTTACAGAGGGCAGGAAGGGTGAAGGTTCTGCACTTCTGGGCAGCATCAAGCTGGGCTCTTCTCTTTTGGAGCTTGGATTTTGATGCTCAGCAAGGAAATGAACTGGGAATCTGTCTCCCACATCCCAATTTGCAGTCTGGTTTTCTTCTGCAAAAGCTTGGAAGCTGTTTCTTCCCAGCAAGTTTTTTTATCCCAATGTAAAAGACCTGGAATTCATGTGAAATGAAGCAAGGAAAACTCAAAGGTTTGGTTCCACATGAGGAGGGAGGGTGCTGGGGAGCTGGGTTTGCTCTCCCTCCACCCTTTTAGGGAGCTGAGAGTCCCTGGGTTAGGTTCCCCTTGGCATGAAGATGGCTTTTCCCTCCCACTTCCAAAGAGAAGGAAAGCAGGGAGGAATTTTTCTGGGTTCTGCTGGGAACAGAGATCAGGAAGGGTGAGGGTTCTGCACTTCTGGGCAGCATCAAGCTGGGCTCTTCTCTTTTGGAGCTTGGATTCAGTGAAGGTTTTGATGCTTACCAAGGAAATAAACTGGGAATCTGTCTCCCACATCCCTTTTGCAGTCTGGTTTTCTTCTGCAAAAGCTTGGAAGCTGTTTCTTCCTGGCAAGTTTTTCTATCCCAATGTAAAAGACCTGGAATTCATGTGAAATGAAGCAAGGAAAACTCAAAGGTTTGGTTCCAAGTGAGGAGGGAGGGTGCTGGTGAGCTGGGTTTGCTCTCCCTGCACCCTTTTTGGGAGCTAGGGTGAGGTTCCCCTTGGCATGAGGGTGGCTTTTCCCTCCCACTTCCAAAGAGAAGGAAAGCAGGGAGGAATTTTTCTGGGTTCTGGCTCACAGAGGGCAGGAAGGGTGAGGGTTCTGCACTTCTGGGCAGCATCAAGCTGGGCTCTTCTCTTTTGGAGCTTGGATTTTGATGCTCAGCAAGGAAATGAACTGGTAATCTGTCTCCCACATCCCACTTTGCAGTCTGGTTTTCTTCTGCAAAAGCTTGGAAGCTGTTTCTTCCCAGCAAGTTTTTCTATCCCAATGAAAAAGACCTGGAATTCATGTGAAAGGAAGCAAGGAAAACTCAAAGGTTTGGTTCCAAGTGAGGAGGGAGGGTGCTGGTGAGCTGGGTTTGCTCTCCTTCCACCCTTTTTGGGAGCTGAGAGTCCCTGGGTCAGGTTCCCCTTGGCATGAAGATGGCTTTTCCCTCCCATTTCCAAAGAGAAGGAAAGCAGGGAGGAATTTTTCTGGGTTCTGATGGATAACAGAGATCAGGAAGGGTGAGGGTTCTGCACTTCTGGGCAGCATCAAGCTGGGCTCTTCTCTTTTGGAGCTTGGATTTTGATGCTCAGCAAAGAAATGAACTGGGAATCTGTCTCCCACATCCCAATTTGCAGTCTGGTTTTCTTCTGCAAAAGCTTGGAAGCTGTTTCTTCCCAGCAAGTTTTTCTATCCCAATGTAAAAGACCTGGAATTCATGTGAAATGAAGCAAGGAAAACTCAAAGGTTTGGTTGTACATGAGGAGGGAGGGTGCTGGTGAGCTGGGTTTGCTCTCCCTCCATCCTTTCAGGGAGCTGAGGGTCCCTGGGTCAGCTCCCCTTGGCATGAGGGTGGCTTTTCCCTCCCACTTCCAAAGAGAAGGAAAGAGGGGAGGAATTTTTCTGGGTTCTGGCTCACAGAGGGCAGGAAGGGTGAGGGTTCTGCACTTCTGGGCAGCATCAAGCTGGGCTCTTCTCTTTTGGAGCCTGGATTTTGATGCTCAGCAAGAATTGAACTGGGACTCTGTCTCCCACATCCCAATTTGCAGTCTGGTTTTCTTCTGGAAAAGCTTGGAAGCTGTTTCTTCCCAGCAAGTTTTTCTATCCTAATGTAAAAGACCTGGAATTCATGTGAAATGAAGCAAGGAAAACTCAAAGGTTTGGTTCCAAGTGAGGAGGGAGGGTGCTGGTGAGCTGGGTTTGCTCTCCCTCCACCCTTTCAGGGAGCTGAGGGTCCCTGGGTCAGCTCCCCTTGGCATGAAGATGGCTTTTCCCTCCCACTTCCTAAGAGAAGAAAAGCAGGGAGGAATTTTTCTGGGTTCTGGCTTACAGAGATCAGGAAGGGTGAGGGTTCTGCACTTCTGGGCAGCATCAAGCTGGGCTCTTCTCTTTTGGAGCTTGGATTCAGTGAAGGTTTTGATGCTTACCAAGGAATTAAACTGGGAATCTGTCTCCCACATCCCAATTTGCAGTCTGGTTTTCTTCCACAGAGTCTGGAAGTGCAGAAAAAGAAAAAAAATCTATTTATTTTGGAGATGGGAGGAAGAAATGGGAGACTTCACAAGCTAAATCATCAGGTCCTTGGAATTTCCACTCTGGGGGTGACTGAAATGGATGTGTGGGGTCCAGAGAGGTTTTTGGCCAGACAACAAGGATTTCCTTTCTCTCACATAAGCAGCATTAGATAACCCTGGTATGAAACTGAAGTGTTCCCACCCTTCTAACCAGAAAATATTTACTCTAAAACCTTCTTTTTCCCTAACATAAGGGTGTCTGCAGAAGCTGCCACTGCCCAGGTCAAAAAGCCATCAAAGCAGCACTGGGGGAGAATATTTTCTCTTTACATCTCTGTATCCAGAGGCTGAGATTATCCTAGCTGCAAAATCCTTTTATTTTCTCTTCCCTCTGATTCTCCCTCCCCTTTCCCTTTTAAGGGCTGGAAAGAGGACCCAGGAAACTCCAGGCCCGTCAGCCTGACCTCAGTGCCTGGCAGGGTTATGGAGTAGCTCATCTTGGGGGCAATCCCACAGCACCTGCAGGATGGGCAAGGGATCAGACCCAGCCAGCACGGGGTTAGGAAGGGCAGGTCCTGTCTGACCAACCTGAGCTCCTTTTATCATCGGGTGACTGCCTGGGGGATGAGGGGAAGGCTGTGGATGTGGTCTGCCTGGACTTCAGCAAGGCTTTGACACCATCTCCCCTAGGATTCTCCTGGAAAAGCTGTCAGGCCATGGCTCAGGCAGGAGCACTCTGTGCTGGGTTAGGAACTGGCTGGAGGGCCGGGCCCAGAGAGTGGTGCTGAACGGGGCTGCATCCAAATGGCGGCCGGTCACTAGTGGTGTCCCCCAGGGATCAGTGTTGGGCCCAGTGCTGTTTAATATCTTGAGGGAGGATTTAGAGGAGGGCATTGAGTCCATCCTCAGGAAATTCCCAGCTGACACTAAGCTGGGGGGAAGTGTGGATCATCTGGAAGGCAGGAGGGCTCTGCAGAGGGACCTGGAGAGACTGGAGAGTTGGGCTGATCCCAAGGGGATGAGGTTGAAGATTCCAAGGGCCGGGTCCTGCACTTTGGCCACAAGAAGCCCCTGGGGAGCTCCAGGCTGGGCACAGAGTCCCCAGCAGAAAGGGAGCTGGGAGTCTGGCTTGCCAGGAAGCTGAAGAGGAGGCAGCAGTGTGGCCAGGTGGGCAAGAAGGCCAATGGCATCCTGGGCTGGCTGAGGAAGAGCGTGGCCAGCAGGTCCAGGGAAGGGATTCTGCCCCTGTGCTCAGCCCTGGGGAGGCCACAGCTTGAGTCCTGTGTCCAGTTCTGGGCCCCTCAGCTCAGGAAGTTGAGGAAGGAGCTTGAGGTGCTGGAGCAGGTGCAGAGAAGAGCAAGGAGGCTGGGAAGGGATCCAGCAGAATTCCTGGGAGGAAGGAAGGGCTGAGGGAGCTCGGGGTTTTCAGGGAGTGGATCAAGGGTTGGACTTGATGATCTCTGAGGTCCCTTCCAACCCAGCCAATTCTACGATTCTATGATTCTAAGACAGCTGTTTAAAACTCAGCATTTGGGCCAGACAGGGCTCTCTTGATTGCACAAGCATGCTCCTGCCTCTCTGTTTCAGGCAATTAAGGGCTTGGCTGACTAAAATTCCCATTTTAATGCTACTTCTTGGGTGGCACAATTTGCTGCATGGGAAGAATAAGAATTGATGCCCCCACAATGTGCCAAATGACTTATTTGGCACGTTTGTTGGTAAAGAAATCTTAAATTACCAGGACTTGCAGTTATTTGGTTTTCTCTGACCCAAGGTGGGGAAGCAAACAGCAACCACAAGGATTTGTTGTGGAGATAAGATGGTTATGTGTGTTGCTGAAGGCTTTTTTCTAGCTTTAGGGGATATTTTGGGTTGGAAAAGACCTTTAAGATCAGTAGGTTCAACAATTCTGCTGCTTATCATGGAGCAGTTCAACTGTGTTAATGCTTTTTTGTTCCTTGTGTGGCTTCTGGGAAAATAATGGGTTTGATGCTGGAGCTTTTCATCTGAGACTTAATCAGAATTAACTGGTTCCCAGTGTTGGGGGGAGGACAGGCAGTAGCTATAGAACTAAAAGGAAAAAAAAGAGCTTTGTGTAATGCTCAAAAAGTCATTACCAGCCAAAAGGAAACAGGCCCTAAATATGCAGTGTTTGGAATATATTACCCTAATAAAAGTCTTAATCTTCTCCAAATAGGGATTATTAGTCCAGTTAGGATGATACACACTTCTGGTTTAAATCACCTCATTAATATGGAAGAGGCTCCCTGCTCCTCCCAGGGCAGGGCTGAGGAGTCTGGCCAAGGTTATTTATTCATCACTTGATGACTAACCCAGGGTTTCATGGCAGGAGAGATTTGGAAGAAAGATTTGGAGCACAAAAGGTGCTAAATGTAAAAAAAAAAAAGACAATTATTTGGATTTGAGGAGGTAACAACCCTCAGACACGTGGTGGATGCAAAGTCAACCTGTGAGAGGAGTGGGTTGGAGGTCTTGAAAATTATGACAACTGGAAATAGGGGGAAAAAAAAGAATATAATGAATCTTGGGGTTGGGTTTTAACCTTAAATAAATGAGCCCTGGCTAAATGTAAAGAAAAAAAGATAATTATTTGGATTTGAGGAGGTAAGAACCCTCAGACACGTGGTGGATGCAAACTCAGCCTGTGAGAGCAGTGGGTTGGAGGTCTTGGAAATTATGATAGCTGGAAATAGGGGGAGAAAAAGAATATAATGAGTGTTGGGGTTGGTTTTTTGCCTTAAATAAATGAGCCCTGGCTAAATGTAAAAAAAAAGGTAATTAATTGGATTTGAGGAGGTAACAACCCTCAGACACGTGGTGGATGCAAACTCAACCTGTGAGAGGAGTGGGTTGGAGGTCTTGAAAATTATGATAGCTGGAAATAGGGGGAAAAAAAAGAATTTAATGAGTGTTGGGGTTGGTTTTAACCTTAAATAAATGAGCCCTGGTTAAATGTAAAGAAAAAAAGATAATTATTTGGATGTGAGGAGGAAACAACCCTCAGACACGTGGTGGATGCAAACTCAACCTGTGAGAGGAGTGGGTTGGAGGTCTTGAAAATTATGGTAGCTGGAAATAGGGGAAAAAAAAGAATATAATGAGTGTTGGGGTTGGGATTTAACCTTAAATAAATAAGCTCTGGTTAAATGTAAAGAAAAAAAGATAATTATTTGGATTTGAGGAGGAAACAACCCTCAGACACATGGTGGATGCAAACTCAACCTGTGAGAGGAGTGGGTTGGAGGTCTTGAAAACTATGATAGGTGGAAATAGGGGGAAAAAAAAGAAGATAATGAGTGTTGGGGTTGGTTTTTGGCCTTGCTAAAATGAGTCCTGGCTAAATGTAAAGAAAAAAAGACAATTATTTGGATTTGAGGAGGTAAGAACCCTCAGACACGTGGTGGATGCAAACTCAACCTGTGAGAGGAGTGGGTTAGAGGTCTTGAAAATTATGATAGGTGGAAATAGGGGGAAAAAAAAGAAGATAATGAGTGTTGGGGTTGGTTTTTGGCCTTGCTAAAATGAGCCCTGGCTAAATGTAAAGAAAAAAAGGTAATTAATTGGATTTAAGAGGTAACAACCCTCGGACATGTGGTGGATGCAAACTCAACCTGTGAGAGGAGTGGGTTAGAGGACCTGAAAATTATGATAGCTGGAAATAGGGGGAAAAAAAGAATATAATGAGTGTTGGGGTTGGGTTTTAACCTTAAATAAATGAGCCCTGGCTAAATGTAAAAAAAAAAAAGGCAATTATTTGGATTTGAGGAGGTAAGAACCCTCAGACACGTGGTGGATGCAAACTCAAGCTGTGAGAGGAGTGGGTTGGAGGTCTTGAAAATTATGATAGCTGGAAATAGGGAAAAAAAAGAATATAATGAGTGTTGGGTTTGGTTTTGGCCTTGAAAACTGAGGCTGGATGTGGGGAAGGGCAATGAAAGCTCCTCCCAGGGGCAGGCAGCCTCTGGAAGAAAGATTAGGAGCACCAAATGATGATAAATGTAAAAAAAAAAGACAATTATTTGGATTTGAGGAGGTAAGAACCCTCAGACACATGGTGGATGCAAAGTCAACCTGTGAGAGGAGTGGGCTGGAGGTCTTGGAAATTATGATAGGTGGAAGTAGGGGAAAAAAAAGAATATAATGAGTGTTGGGGTTGGGTTTTGGTCCTGAAAAATGAGGCTGGATGTGGGGAAGGGCAATGAAAGCTCCTCCCAGGGGCAGGCAGCCTCTGGAAGAAGGATTTGGAGCACCAAAGGATGCTAAATGTAAAAAAAAAAGACAATTAATTGGATTTGAGGAGGTAAGAACCCTCAGACACGTGGTGGGTGCAAAGTCAACCTGTGAGAGGAGTGGGTTGGAGGTCTTGAAAATTATGATAGGTGGAAATAGGGGAAAAAAAAGAATATAATGAGTGTTGGGGTTGGGTTTTTGGCCTTGAAAAATGAGGCTGGATGTTGGGAAGGGCAATGAAAGCTCCTCCCAGGGGCAGGCTGCTGGCAGGTGCACATCAGCAGCTCTCCATAGGTGCAGAGATAATGATTTGTAAGGCCAAGAAAAAAACCTGAGCCCTGCTGGGCTGCTGTACCCTAGAGCAAGGAACACAGAGAGCAGGGGACAGGGCTTGTCTACCTTGGTAACAGCTGCCAAAATAGGTTGAGTTGAAAAATAACCCCAAACCAAGCCTCCTGCAGTAGTACTTGTATTTCTGCAAGGGTTAGAAGCATGGGGAAGAGGAAAATGTGAGTGCTGAGTGGCCAGGTCACTGTGTCTGCATCCCTCCTGCCTCTGGCTCTGTAAATGTGCTGCTGCATACTAAGAGCATTTAAGTATTTTTCATGTTTACTAGACTGAACAACCTCCTCTTAGGATGCTTTTTATTGTTTTGCTTTGAATCCTGTGGCTTGAAGCTGGATGAAATTCTTTAGGGGAGTCTTTTAGAGCTGGCACTGAACTGAACTAGAGGAATTTATTAGCTTTCCTACCTCTCATTTCTATAATTTTTTTTTTTTTCTTGCTCATGACATCTCCCCTCAGTACTGCCAGGGAACAAGGTGTGATTTTGGGTTAAGAAAAAGCTGGAAAAGGGTTGGCTTTGGCTGTGCAGAGCCTGTCAGGGGGGGTTTTCATCCCCCTCTTTGTATTTCAGGCTGAGCACAACGTGTGACCTGTCCCCACCAAAGCTTTGATTGCTCCTTCTGGGGAGCTGAGGACCTCACAGGCCTTGATTTTAACAAAGTCAGACCCCCTGCACCTCTTAGGGTGGAATTATCAAACATTTATTCAGTTGGACACCTTGTGCAGAATTCATAATATTTCATCATCACCAGGAAAAAAAAAAAAAAAAAATTAGTGATGCCAGGCAACAGAGAGGATGAGCTGGTGAGACACTGTGTGATGAAGCTTCTTGAGAGGTTAAATAGCAGGGAGGATGATGGATAATGGTTCAGATGTTGAAAACAACATGGGATGCTTAATTTGGAAGGGTTAATGAAGCCTTAGGGGGAAGGCAAGAGGAAGAGCCTGGGTAAAAAGAGATGGAGGTTGCAAAAGGGCAGCACAAAGAGTTGGGGAAGTACAGGGTGGATGAGAGGAATAGGGAAAAGCTTTGGAAGGGAAAAGGGAACAGTTTAGAAATCTGGGGTTTGGGTTTAGGTCCCAAAGAACCATCACAGGTGAGTGCTGAGCTGGGCAGTAGGGATGGATGGGGGATGGATGGGAACAGGCCCTAAATATGCAGTGTTTGGAATATATTACCCTAATAAAAGTCTTCATCTTCTCCAAATGGGGATTATTAGTCCAGTTAGGATGATACACACTTCTGGTTCAAATCACCTCATTAATATGGAAGAGGCCATGGATGGATGGATGGATTCCTCTGCTCCCTTTTTCCACCTCTCCTCGTGCTGCCTTTTCTGCTGGTGCTGCCTCTGCCCGTAGGGTCACCCAGATTTGTCACATCTCTTCCTGGGGACCTGGGTTCTTTGGGCTGGGAAAGTTGAAAGGCAGGGGGAGGATCCAGCCCTGGGGCTTCTCTTTCCAAAGGTCTTGCCATGGTGGGACAGTCATTTTGGGGTATTTTCTCTACCCTGGACCTCCACAGTCTCCCCTGCAGCCCCTGCTGGAATCTCTGGATGCCTGGAGCACCTCCTCCTCCTTTTCCTTCCCTGACCTTGGTGTCTGTAGGATTGTTCGTCTCACACAGTCCCACTCCTTTCTCTACCTGCAGTTGTACAGTGGGTTTTTTTTTCGTAGAATCATAGAATTGGCTGGGTTGGAAGGGAGCTCAGAGCTCATCAAGTACAACCCTTGTTCCACTCCCCCCGTGGTTCCCAGTCCATGGCACTGAGTGCCACATCCAGGCTCTTTGGAAAGATCTCCAGGGACGGAGAATCCACTACTTCCCTGGGCAGCCCATTCCAAGGGCTGATCACCCTCTCCAGAAAGAAATTCTTTCTCAACTCCAACCTAAACCTCCCCTGGCACAACTTGAGACCCTTTGTGCCCTCTTGTCTTGCTGAGAGTTGCCTGGGAAAAGAGCCCAACCCCCCCCTGGCTCCAACCTCCTTTCAGGGAGTTGCAGAGAGTGATGAGGTCTCCCCTGAGCCTCCTCTTCTCCAGCCTCAACACCCCCAGCTCCCTCAGCCCTTCCTTCCTCCCAGGAATTCTGCTGGATCCCTTCCCAGCCTCCTTGCTCTTCTCTGCACCTGCTCCAGCACCTCAAGCTCCTTCCTGAGGGACTTGCTGAGGGGCCCAGAACTGGACACAGGACTCAAGCTGTGGCCTCCCCAGGGCTGAGCACAGGGGCAGAATCCCTTCCCTGGACCTGCTGGCCACGCTCTTCCTCAGCCAGCCCAGGATGCCATTGGCCTTCTTGCCCACCTGGCCACACTGCTGCCTCCTCTTCAGCTTCCTGCCAAGCCAGACTCCCAGCTCCCTTGCTGCAACCACTCCCTGCCCAGCCTGCAGCTCCCCAGGGGCTTCTTGTGGCCAAAGTGCAGGACCCGGCCCTTGGAATCTTCAACCTCATCCCCTTGGGATCAGCCCAACTCTCCAGTCTCTCCAGGTCCCTCTGCAGAGCCCTCCTGCCTTCCAGCTGATCCACACTCCCCCCAGCTTGGGGTCATCTGGGAATTTGCTGATGATGGACTCAATCCCCTCCTCTAAATCCTCCCTCAAGATATTAAACAGCACTGGGCCCAACACTGATCCCTGGAGGACACCACTAGTGACCGGCCGCCATTTGGATGCAGCCCCGTTCAGCACCACTCTCTGGGCCCGGCCCTCCAGCCAGTTCCTAACCCAGCACAGAGTGCTCCTGCCTGAGCCATGGCCTGACAGCTTTTCCAGGAGAATCCTAGGGGAGACGGTGTCAAAGGCCTTGCTGAAGTCCAGGCAGACCACATCCACAGCCTTCCCCTCATCCCCCAGGCAGTCACCCGATGATAAAAGGAGCTCAGGTTGCTCAGACAGGACCTGCCCTTCCTAACCCCGTGCTGGCTGGGTCTGATCCCTTGCCCATCCTGCAGGTGCTGTAGGATTGCCCCCAGGATGAGCTGTTCCATAACCCTGCCAGGGTTTTTTATTTCCCTTAAATATTTTCTCTCAGAGGTTTTATTACTGATGGGCTTGGCCCATGGACTTGTGGCTCTGTTGAAGAGAACAGAAGCAAAAATGCAGCTATTAAAACTTTGTTCTGCAAACTCCATGCAGAGCCTCTCAGAGAAGGGTGTGTGGGAAAAGAGAGCTCTCTTTATTCTAGCAATTAATTTACTTGTAGAGAACTATTTAAAAAACAGTGGTAATGAATTAGCAGAACAGAGCTTTGTGGCAACAAGCTAATGACTTCCAACTCAATTAATTGAAAAAAACCCAATTAATTAAAAAGAAAATAACAGTCACTGTTCCTTTGGGTTTGTTGTATATTTTATTTGGAATTTGGAGCTGATTTTTGGTGCTACATTTGCAGTATGGAGCCTTGGGTGCTGGGAGGTACAGAGAGCCCTTTACTCAGAGCTGCTGGAAGGGGTGTGGGATGGGCTTTCCTTCCCACCTCTGGAATATTGGGAGATGGATTAACCCTTGGGCATTCCTGGCAGGTTGGTGAACGTGTGTGTTGCCTGCTGCTTCCCTCTATAGCTCTCCATCTTCATTTTGGGATTTCAGTCCAGAGCAAGTGAGTTTCTGGGACCTTGTGGGGTGTGGCTGTCCCTGTGCAGTGATTTGAGACCCAGTAAAAGTGACCTGAGGAACTTCTGCCCATCTGGTGCCTGCTTTCTCTTTATCAAAGCGTCAAACTTGGCACCTTCAAGCTCCCAGGTGGGCTGAGATGGGGGGGATGTGGTGTGACAACCATCCATCCATCCATCCATCCATCCATCCATCCATCCATCCATCCATCCATCCATCCATCCATCCCCTGGCTTCTCCCAATGTCCAAGGATGCAGCAAAAATATCCACTGCCAAATTCCCTGAAATGGGCTGTAAATCCCAATCCTAAATGGAGAAGGAGGTTTTATCTGTACCTTGTAAGACAAAGTATGGGACCTTTCTGTTGAAAGAGAGCTTTGGATATGGGGGTGTAGGGAGAGGAGAAGGGAAGTGGGTTAAAACTTGAAGAGGGGAGATTGAGGTTGAACATGAGGAAGAAATTCTTGAACTTGAGGGTGCTGAGCCCCTGTGCCAGGTTTCCCAGAGAAGCTGTGGCTGCCCCATCCCTGGCAGTGTCTCAGGTCAGGTTGGATGGGGCTTGGAGCAGAAATTTCCAGGAATAACCTGTTTGCTGAGAGGGCTGGCAGCTGAAAGGGATTTTTGGAGATCTTTGTGCTACAGCTTGGGGTTGTCCTTCAAAAATAGGCAGTCCCTTAAAGATGGGAAGAAGTACTTGAAATGATTCCCTCTCTTCCATGCTCCAGCAAAGCCTGCAGGTAATTCCTACCCCATCTTTTATTTCCCCTCCCTCCCGTAATTGTGTCTATTCAGTTGTTTCTTACTCTGTAGTTATAGTGTTACTTACTCCTACTTCCACAAAATAAGAAATATATCAATAATAAATATATCCCTTGCCATATAACACTCTGCACTTCTTACTGACATCTTCTTCTTACTGACATCCTCTTTTTTCCAACCTATTTTCCTGGAAATGTTGACAAGGAATCCTGCAGCATTCCCCCCTTCTTCTGGGGTCTCTGAAGATTGCCTGGGGCTTCCTTGGAGAATCCCAAATCAACTTTGTAGCAGGAGGAAGAGGAGGCTGAGAAACATATGTCAGATGCAGAATAGAATCATAGAATTGGATGGGTTGGAAGGGACCTCAGAGATCATCGAGTCCAACCCTTGAACCACCATTGCAGTTGCTAGACCATGGCACTGAGTGCCACATCCAGGCTCTTTTGAAAGAGCTCCAGGGACGGAGAATCCACTACTTCCCTGGGCAGCCCATTCCAATGCTGGATCACTATTTCCGTAAAGAAATTCTTTCAAATATCTAACCTAAACTTCCCCTGGCACAACTTAAGACCCTTTGTGCCCTCTTGTCTTGTTGAAAGTCGTTTGGCAAAAGAGCCCAACCCCTCCCTGCCTCCAACCTCCTTTCAGGGAGATGAAGAGAGTGATGAGGTCTCCCCTGAGCCTCCTCTTCTCCAGCCTCAACACCCCCAGCTCCCTCAGCCCTTCCTTCCTCCCAGGAATTCTGCTGGATCCCTTCCCAGCCTCCTTGCTCTTCTCTGCACCTGCTCCAGCACCTCAAGCTCCTTCCTGAGGGACTTGCTGAGGGGCCCAGAACTGGACACAGGACTCAAGCTGTGGCCTCCCCAGGGCTGAGCACAGGGGCAGAATCCCTTCCCTGGACCTGCTGGCCACACTCTTCCTCAGCCAGCCCAGGATGCCATTGGCCTTCTTGGCCACCTGGCCACACTGCTGCCTCCTCTTCAGCTTCCTGGCAAGCCAGACTCCCAGCTCCCTTGCTGCAACCACTCCCTGCCCAGCCTGGAGCTCCCCAGGGGCTTCTTGTGGCCAAAGTGCAGGACCCGGCCCTTGGACTCTTCAACCTCATCCCCTTGGGATCAGCCCAACTCTCCAGTCTCTCCAGGTCCCTCTGCAGAGCCCTCCTGCCTTCCAGCTGATCCACACTCCCCCCCAGCTTGGGGTCAGCTGGGAATTTGCTGATGATGGACTCAATCCCCTCCTCTAAATCCTCACTCAAGATATTAAACAGCACTGGGCCCAACACTGATCCCTGGGGGACACCACTAGTGACCGGCCGCCATTTGGATGCAGCCCCGTTCAGCACCACTCTCTGGGCCCGGCCCTCCAGCCAGTTCCTAACCCAGCACAGGCATCCTCTTGTACTTATATACTTTTTTTTCAGCACTGTTACCCTGCAGGATGCTAAAATTGGGCTCCAGGGCACAGAGTGTGATGTTTTTTCCTCCATGTAATTTTTTTTTTTCCCTTTCTGCTATGAATCTTATTTTCTTTTTGATATTGTCAGCACTCACCACGTCCTTCAGGGAAGGAAGAGTGGCTGAAATAATCTCTTGCTTTTCTCAATAAAAAGAGTGTTTACTTCATGAGGCTGGAGAATTTTGGCAAGGTCTGGAAGGGTATTTTAGGGCAACATCCACTGAGTATGATTTTGCTTTAGCTGAGGAAATAGAAATGCATTTAAGGGCTGGCTCTGTTTGCTAGGAGGCCTGATAAGCAGCTATCTCCAAAAAGGGTAAGTGAAGAAGGAAATCCCAGAGGATTGGAGAAAAGCAATGTATGCCAGCTTTTAACTGGTAGAAAGTTTTTTTTCCTGATGGATAATCTAAATCTTGCATCTCTAGCTGTAGAACTTAAGCCTGTTACTTCATCTGCTATCTGCAGAGGACAGGAAAAAAGAGACTTAGTGCAGCTTGCTTTGCATCAGCAGTTTCCCTCTTTGCAAAGTATCTCTGTGGATTTGTTTGGAAAATTATTAATATATTTCTGTAGATTTCCCTTCTTTGGACTCAACTTTTCTCCTGGCTCTTGTTTATATGCTGGGTTTTCTGCTCCTTGCAGATTTATTTTGTCAGTTCTTAGGCAGCATGCTTCAATTTCATGTCTTCCTCTTCTCTTTTTCACCTTTATTTTTTTTCACAACAGCAGCAACCAGCTCCTGTTTGACCTCCTGTGATCCTCAGATCCTTTGCTGCTCATCAGGAGCTCACTCCTCACCCTGCACTTGCACAACTTGGATTTTTTTGCTGGACATCACCTGCTCTTTGGGATTGCATCTTGCTTTTTCTGCACTCTTACCACAAGCTGAAGAAGTAATTCTGAATTCAAACCCTGCAGAGGCCTTGCTGGTGGTTGATTCTTTCTATATATCTATATAAATATATATTAATGATCATAGAATCATAGAAGTGGCTGGGTTGGACGGGACCTCAGAGATCATCGAGTCCAACCCTTGAACCACCGTTGCGGTTGCTAGACCATGGCACTGAGTGCCACATCCAGGCTCTTTTGAAATAGCTCCAGACACAGAGAATCCACTACTTCCCTGGGCAGCCCATTCCAAGGGCTGATCACCCTCTCCAGAAAGAAATTCTTTCTCAGCTCCAACCTAAACCTCCCCTGGCACAACTTGAGACCTTTTGTGCCCTCTTGTCTTGCTGAGAGTTGCCTGGGAAAAGAGCCCAACCCCCCCCTGGCTCCAACCTCCTTCAGGGAGTTGCAGAGAGTGATGAGGTCTCCCCTGAGCCTCCTCTTCTCCAGCCTCAACACCCCCAGCTCCCTCAGCCCTTCCTTCCTCCCAGGAATTCTGCTGGATCCCTTCCCAGCCTCCTTGCTCTTCTCTCCACCTGCTCCAGCACCTCAAGCTCCTTCCTGAGGGACTTGCTGAGGGGCCCAGAACTGGACACAGGACTCAAGCTGTGGCCTCCCCAGGGCTGAGCACAAGGGCAGAATCCCTTCCCTGGACCTGCTGGCCACGCTCTTCCTCAGCCAGCCCAGGATGCCATTGGCCTTCTTGGCCACCTGGCCACACTGCTGCCTCCTCTTCAGCTTCCTGGCAAGCCAGACTCCCAGCTCCCTTGCTGCAACCACTCCCTGCCCAGCCTGGAGCTCCCCAGGGGCTTCTTGTGGCCAAAGTGCAGGACCCGGCCCTTGGAATCTTCAACCTCATCCCCTTGGGATCAGCCCAACTCTCCAGTCTCTCCAGGTCCCTCTGCAGAGCCCTCCTGCCTTCCAGCTGATCCACACTTCCCCCCAGCTTAGTGTCAGCTGGGAATTTCCTGAGGATGGACTCAATCCCCTCATCTAAATCCTCCCTCAAGATATTAAACAGCACTGGGCCCAACACTGATCCCTGGGGGACACCACTAGTGACCGGCCGCCATTTGGATGCAGCCCCGTTCAGCACCACTCTCTGGGCCCGGCCCTCCAGCCAGTTCCTAACCCAGCACAGAGTGCTCCTGCCTGACAGCTTTTCCAGGAGAATCCTAGGGGAGACGGTGTCAAAGGCCTTGCTGAAGTCCAGGCAGACCACATCCACAGCCTTCCCCTCATCCCCCAGGCAGTCACCCGATGATAAAAGGAGCTCAGGTTGGTCAGACAGGACCTGCCCTTCCTAACCCTGTGCTGGCTGGGTCTGATCCCTTGCCCATCCTGCAGGTGCTGTGGGATTGCCCCCAGGATGAGCTGTTCCATGACCCTGCCAGGCACTGAGGTCAGGCTGACAGGCCTGGAGTTTCCTGGGTCCTCTTTTCGGCCCTTTTTGTGGACTGGCGTGACATTCCCCAACTTCCAATCATCTGGGATGTCCCCTGTGAGCCAGGACTGTTGGTAGATGATAGAGAAAGGCTTGGCGAGCTCTTCTGCCAGCTCCCTCATCACCCTTGGATGCATCCCATCTGGTCCCATGGACTTGTGGGCATCCAAGCATGATGATATTGTAGAGCTTGGTTTATTCAGAGTTTAGGGAGAAGATTTAGGGCTTGTTATAGATACCATGGAAAATATGAGCTGAATCCTTGCTTGGGTCTCAATCTGATTTTTCAGTCACCTCTTAATGATTATTCTGTCCTTATCCATCAATTTACACCCAGTTCTAGGAGAGTTTTTTGAGGTTGCTGTACAGAAAAGTCTCAAAGGCAAAACTTCCAGGCTTCAGATGTCTTCAGCTTCTCCCTGATTCCAGAGTTCCTTGCCAGAGGACTAAATCACTGAATTTTGAAGCACCAAATTTCTATGAACCCCCAGCTGCTCTCCAACCTCTTCCACAGATTTCTTGGTGACATCCAGCTCCTTATTCCAGAAGTTGCTGGGTGTAAGACACTTTCCCCTCTTTTTCTCTGTATTTAGAATTTCTCTTTTTGCTTTTTCTGATCCTCACTCACTGAAACATTGACTTTTCCTTCTCATTTTGCTTCCCATGCTTCTGCCCTCCTGAGCCAGCTCCTTGCAGGACTCATTCTTCCCTTTTCCCTTCCTTTTATTTCTGCTTCTGAAGGACACTGAAGATATCCCTGGAGCAGCCCTGGCTGTCCCCTCCTGTACATTTTTTTTGTCTTTTCCTGGCCTTCTCTGCTTCTTTCTTCCCTGATTTCTTCCCAAGGGATTTCACTGCCAGACTGGATGCTTTGCTTCACTCCATTTCCTCCCCTCCTCTTCCCTCCATCCTCTAACCTCTTGGCTCAAAAACTCTCTCTTATCCTCTTGGGATCAAATTACCTTTCTGTCTTTTTAGATTCCCAACCAAACCCTTCCCTCTCAGCCCAGGGAGCTGTTTTAGTGTAGATAAATCCAGCAGAGAGGAGGAAATAAACTGATTTATTTTTTTCTTCCCCCCCATCTCCCCAGGATGATGCTGCCCACCCCTCAAATTGCAGAGAAGTGGCATGGAGCAGCTCAAAGTGATGCAATACATAGGTCTTGCTCATGAATGAGTTGCTGATGTCCAAATAAATTATTTGGAAGCAAATTCAAGTGCAAAAAAACCCCCCTCTCAGATGGCAGGAGGCTGGCAGGTTGGTGAAAGGAAGTCATATATTTTATTAGACCAAGTGATAGAGCTCAGGAAAGTGGTAAATCCTGAGGCTTGGAAGCAGCAATGTTCAGAGTGGGTAAATCTCTGAGCTTGAGCAGATATAGGGATGGTTGGGAATGTGGGAGAGCCAGGAATGGCTGCTTGGAGCAGAGGGATTAGCAGGCAGAGGCATTAAAGAATTATTATTATTATTTTATTGCTCTCAGGACTTGTGAGCTGGATCTCTGCTCTTTGCCTCTGCTCATTTAAGTTTATTTTTACATGGGACACCTCTCTGCTTCCCAAAAAACAAGAAGGAAAGCAAAGATTTGCAGGGATGGAGCCTGGAGATGGGAAGGATGAACCCTGGAGTACTGATGCTGAGGTGGGAGATGTGCCTGAGCAATGGGAATTAAATTCTCCTTCTGTTTTCCATTTAGTATCCCCAGAAAAGCTGGATTAGCTTCAACAACCAAGCAAAAAAACTCCCCCAAAAATGAGCATTTTGATTAAGAGAGGCTGGAAAAGAGTTAACTAAATTAGAAAGCACCTGACCTCTTCAAATTAAATGGATTGTCTGTGTAATGAGAAAAACAAGTTGAAATCAGCTAAGCAGTGCCTCAAAATGTAACATTAATAATCTTTATTACTGGAAAGCTGCAAACAAATAGTTTTATTTTTCATTAATGCTTAATTTAGCTGCTAAGCACAGAGCTGCAGAATCATTTCAGGGTAAGAGTTGGAGCACGATGTGCTTTGGGGGTTTCTCTGGTGTGCACTGGGGTTTGGTGGCAAAAGCCAACTCCCAGTTGTTCCTCAGCTGGTTCTTCAGGCTCCTTCCCTCTCTCCAGGCTGAGCCATCATTCCCAGGATCTGGAAAAAAGCTGTGAAGGGGTTTGGAAGGGCATGGAGTGATGGAACAAGAGGTAAAGGTTTTAAACTGGAAGAAGAGGAGATTGAGATGAGATTTTAGGAAGAAATTGTTGAATTTGAGGGTGCTGAGCCCCTGTGCCAGGTTTCCCAGAGAAGCTGTGGCTGCCCCATCCCTGGAAATGTCTCAGGGCAGGTTGGATGGGGCTTGGAGCAACCTGGGCTGGTGGGAGGTGTCCTTGCTCATGGAAAAAGGTTGGAACTTGATGATTTTGAAGCCCCTTTCCAACCCAAACCAGTCTGGGATTCTGTGGTGGGTTTTTCTTACACTTGCTCTGAGAGGTGCCAGCCAGAACCACTGTGTCCTGTATATTCCTCATCTTCCTTCCCTTCTATTCCCAGAGGATGCTCCAGCAGAGGTTTTCCTGGTGGAGCTGGGGCTTTCATCTGGACTTTAGGAAAGAAAACGGTGCAAATTGGTATCAGGAACCAGCAGTGAGTGCTCCAATCAGACAACAAGAATATTGAGGTTTGATTTAGCTGCCAGGCTAATATAGTCCTAGAAGAAATTAAATTCATGTGATGTGGCACTTCCAGGCTTAAATTCATAGAATCATAGAATTGGCTGGGTTGGAAGGGAGCTCAGAGCTCATCAAGTCCAACCCTTGATCCACTCCCCCCGTGGTTCCCAGCCCATGGCACTGAGTGCCACATCCAGGCTCTTTTGAAAGAGCTCCAGACACGGAGAATCCACTACTTCCCTGGGCAGCCCATTCCAAGGGCTGATCACCCTCTCCAGAAAGAAATTCTCATCTCCAACCTAAACCTCCCCTGGCACAACTTGAGACCCTTTGTGCCCTCTTGTCTTGCTGAGAGTTGCCTGGGAAAAGAGCCCAACCCCCCCCTGGCTCCAACCTCCTTTCAGGGAGTTGCAGAGAGTGATGAGGTCTCCCCTGAGCCTCCTCTTCTCCAGCCTCAACACCCCCAGCTCCCTCAGCCCTTCCTTCCTCCCAGGAATTCTGCTGGATCCCTTCCCAGCCTCCTTGCCCTCCTCTGCACCTGCTCCAGCACCTCAAGCTCCTTCCTGAGGGACTTGCTGAGGGGCCCAGAACTGGACACAGGACTCAAGCTGTGGCCTCCCCAGGGCTGAGCACAGGGGCAGAATCCCTTCCCTGGACCTGCTGGCCACGCTCTTCCTCAGCCAGCCCAGGATGCCATTGGCCTTCTTGCCCACCTGGCCACACTGCTGCCTCCTCTGCAGCTTCCTGCCAAGCCAGACTCCCAGCTCCCTTGCTGCAACCACTCCCTGCCCAGCCTGCAGCTCCCCATGGGCTTCTTGTGGCCAAAGTGCAGGACCCGGCCCTTGGAATCTTCAACCTCATCCCCTTGGGATCAGCCCAACTCTCCAGTCTCTCCAGGTCCCTCTGCAGAGCCCTCCTGCCTTCCAGCTGATCCACACTTCCCCCCAGCTTAGTGTCAGCTGGGAATCTCCTGAGGATGGACTCAATGCCCTCCTCTAAATCCTCCCTCAAGATATTAAACAGCACTGGGCCCAACACTGATCCCTGGGGGACACCACTAGTGACCGGCCGCCATTTGGATGCAGCCCCGTTCAGCACCACTCTCTGGGCCCGGCCCTCCAGCCAGTTCCTAACCCAGCACAGAGTGCTCCTGCCTGAGCCATGGCCTGACAGCTTTTCCAGGAGAATCCTAGGGGAGACGGTGTCAAAGGCCTGTCCAGGTGTCCAGGCAGACCACATCCACAGCCTTCCCCTCATCCCCCAGGCAGTCACCCGATGATAAAAGGAGCTCAGGTTGGTCAGACAGGACCTGCCCTTCCTAACCCCGTGCTGGCTGGGTTCTTAGAGATGGTAGCAGACCCTGCTATCAGTTTTTAACTCAGAATTTTGCTTGCTTAATATTTATTTTGTGTGTTCCAGTTGGTTTTGGGGTTGTATTTGTGAGCACCATCCTTGCTTGCAGTATTTCCATTTGCTGTGTTCTGTGTTCCTGCCCCAAATCAGCCTGAGCTGATTGATGGCTTTGGAATGGGAGAAATTTTTATACAGGTCCAAAGAGGCAGAAATACTCCAAAAAATAGGTTGGTTGCTGGCTGTCATCAGCATCTCTGCTTCTTTTGGCATCAACCAACCTGCTCTGGTAAGGGGGTTGGACACTGGGTCATCTCTTGGTCCTTTCAAACCCTTAAATTCCACTGAACCTGTGAAATAAGGTGGAGTGAAGCAAGAATAATGTCTCCAGCCACGTGGGAACCTTCCCAAAAGACACAGTTTACACAAGAGTTTGTTTTTTTTTTTTTATTACTCTAAATAGAAATCAGGTTTTTATGTTCTGAGAAGCAAAATCCTACAGATACAGCCCACCTGTAATGCTTGAGTCTGGTTCCTGGTGGATAATTCCAGCTGAAATCCAGGTCTGGTGTGATTTAAAGAGATGTCTGAGGGTTATTGCGGACGGGGATAGTGATGGAAATCCTGACTTCAGCTCCAGGAATTCCCACAGCCCCTCTGAAAGATGGAGTTGGTGGCTGTCACTTCCCTGCCCATAATTTGAAATTAAATCAAGACACAAAATAGACACCAAAAAAATAGACAAAACAGACAAAAAAGGAGGAAAGATTTAGGATTTAGTTGTAGCCCCAAGGAAAGCTGAAAGAAGGAATTAGGTCCAAGAGGCTTGCAGAAAACCCTGGTTTAAAGCACAGAGCTAAGGTGATCTTGGTGAGAAAGGGAGAAACTGCTTGGATAAATTCCAAGAAACAGCACCCCAGGTGATTTGTTTGGGATTTAGGGAGTTATTCTGGATTTGTCCTGACCCATGTCAGGCTATTTTCTGGTTCCTTTTATATCTAGCAATCTTTTTACCCTCCTTGTAGCTACAACACTGGATGATATTGAAGGCACTGAGCATCCTGCCCTGCTTTTCCAGGGAATTCCAAGGCAGGAAAAAACAGCTTAGCACTTTTGAGGATGGAGTTTCCACCTGATGGAGGTTGGTTTTCTTTTTGCTCTTTGCTGAGGATGCTCCCTGCAGCTTGACTGGGAGTTCCCTTGGCCCAAATGCTCCAACATTGTCCCCAAAAATGATTTCATTAAGCTTGGGGCTTAATGGTTCAATTTATGATCAGAAGCTCACAGAATCTCAGGTTGGAAGGGACCTCAAGGATCATCTGGTCCAACCTTTCTAATATTATATTTTATCTGAGATATCTCAGCACCCCAAAACTTTCCAAAGTGGGGGAATCCACCAGTTCCCTGAGAGACCATTCCAATATCTGACTGTCCTCAGGGGGGGAAAATTTTCCTCCAATTTTTGCCCAATCATTTCATTCTTTTCATCTTTAATTAAGAAGTTGGAATCTGGAGGGTTTTGTGCAAATTTATGCAAATTTTGCAAATCCTGGGGGAATCCTTTGAGGAGGTGCTCCCAGGGTGGCTTTGCTGCAGTTTGGGGTGAAGGAAAAAACCCTGCATTTCCTCCTTCTTTATTTTCCTGAAGGTTTTTCTGAAAGATTCCTCTACCTAGAAGCTCTGGAGAGTGATTTTTTCTTTTAATAGAAGCCCAAGCACACCCAACTTCCAGCTCCTTGCCCTGGGAGCTTCTTGCACATCTGAGGTGCTCAGATAAGAACCCCACTCTGCTGGGCTCTGCAAGAGCCTAAATTAACTTAATTTCCCCAAGTCATTTCAGAAACTAATGAAAGGGAAGTTGCTAAACCTGGCAGGGCATTTGGAAGAGCAAATAAGATGCAGAACATGGTAAATATTGGCTTTTCTCAGTGGTTCTGAGGGGGAAGGTAGGCTGTTTCTCTTTATCTGGTTGTTATTTATGTAGGGATGTTAATTAAGAATAAAAGGAGCTGCTATTTCTCAAGTCTGGGGATATATGATGGTTGTTAGCAAGGTGGAGGAGGAGTTCTTGTGCTTATTTCACTTTATAGGGAGAGCACAAATCCTTTTGTCTTGGTGCTGGGTGTGGGTGACTGACTCAGTCACTTGGTTTTTCCCTACTCATGTGTGATTCCTTGGATTTTTATACACTAGGATACATGAATGCTGTAGAATGAAGGATTTAGAATTTGTTGCATCAGGATTAGAGTTGAAAATCTCCAAATTATGGCATGGGAGCAGGCTAAGGAATTGGTGTCCATTGGCCTTCTTGGCCACCTGGCCACACTGCTGCCTCCTCTGCAGCTTCCTGCCAAGCCAGACTCCCAGCTCCCTTTCTGCTGGGGACTCTGTGCCCAGCCTGGAGCTCCCCAGGGGCTTCTTGTGGCCAAAGTGCAGGACCCGGCCCTTGGAATCTTCAACCTCATCCCCTTGGGATCAGCCCAACTCTCCAGTCTCTCCAGGTCCCTCTGCAGAGCCCTCCTGCCTTCCAGCTGATCCACACTTCCCCCAGCTTAGTGTCAGCTGGGAATTTCCTGAGGATGGACTCAATGCCCTCCTCTAAATCCTCCCTCAAGATATTAAACAGCACTGGGCCCAACACTGATCCCTGGGGGACACCACTAGTGACCGGCCGCCATTTGGATGCAGCCCCGTTCAGCACCACTCTCTGGGCCCGGCCCTCCAGCCAGTTCCTAACCCAGCACAGAGTGCTCCTGCCTGAGCCATGGCCTGACAGCTTTTCCAGCAGAATCCTAGGGGAGACGGTGTCAAAGGCCTTGCTGAAGGCCAGGCAGACCACATCCACAGCCTTCCCCTCATCCCCCAGGCAGTCACCCGATGATAAAAGGAGCTCAGGTTGGTCAGACAGGACCTGCCCTTCCTAACCCCGTGCTGGCTGGGTCTGATCCCTTGCCCACCCTGCAGGTGCTGTGGGATTGCCCCCAGGATGAGCTGTTCCATGACCCTGCCAGGCACTGAGGTCAGGCTGATGGGCCTGGAGTTTTCCAGGTTCTCCTTCTGGCCCTTTTTGTGGATCAGCGTGACATTCCCCAACTTCCAATCATCTGGGATGTCCCCCAGGGGAAGTTTAGGTTAGATATTAGAAAGAATTTCTTTACTGAGAGGGTGATCAGACCTTGGAATGGGCTGCCCAGGGAAGTAGTGGATTCTCCGTGTCTGGAGATCTTTCCAAAGAGCCTGGATGTGGCACTCAGTGCCATGGGCTGGGAACCACGGGGGGAGTGGATCAAGGGTTGGACTTGATGATCTCTGAGCTCCCTTCCAACCCAGCCCATTCTATGATTCTATGATTCTATGAAATAGTTAAATAAAACATGGTTTTTTGATCCCAAACTTCCAGAAGATAGATTTCTGGTAGATAAGGATTGATCCAAATCACTCAGAGAAAAGAACATCCTTCCCAGACATGCTGAAGTTAACAACTTTGACAACCATCAGCCCTTTCCCCCCTGTAGCAAAGTTAAATCCCTACAATTCAGTGGCAAAGGAAGGGAGAAACAAGAGGTGATGCTGGGGAGAGAAGGGAATCAAAGAGGATTAAAGCAAAAGAGATTTGGCTGAGGGGATCCCTACCTGTTATCTGAGTTATTTGCAACTTAATAACACTTCTCCCAGCTGATAGGATGGAGGCAAAAACAAAAGAGCTTAAGTGCACTTGGAACAGCTTGAAAGGAATCTTGAAAAGGCTTAAAAGAGGGAGAGAATAATAACTGCTTAGTCTGAAAACTAAAGGACCTAAGAGTTTTGATTGCTCCAAGGCAGCTTTACTGTCAGGTTGGCTTTTAAAATGACCCAGAAGGAACCAGCAGCACCTCTGAGCTTTGATTTAAGGAGCTAAGAGGGAATGGAATCTTCCCAATCCAGCCCTCACCTGGATTCATGGAGCACTTAAACAGGAGAGCTGAGCATCCCTGGGGATGTCCCTGGTGAGGAAGGACCCCAAAACTCCATATTCTGTTCTGTTCTACACCTGAAAGCCTTGGAGACTCAACAGTGAGCCTGGGGCTGTCTGAGGTACAAATTTACTCTTATTTGACTCTCACAGGAGCAAACTTGATTCCCTCTTTCCCCTGTTTGGGAAAAGGGGTTTAAAAATACTTGGGAAGGATCTGCTCATCTCCTAGAAAGCACGAAGCTACCCACTGTGTTATCTTAAAGGGAATATTTAGGTGAGATCTTAGGAATATATTCCTTCCTTTCAGGATGGCAGAGGTTGCCCAGGGAATCTGTGGCTGGAATTCTTGAAGGCCAGGAAAAACCTGGGATGGTGGGAGATGTCCTTGCCCATGGCAGAGGGTGGGACTGGGTGATCTTTCAGGTCACTTCCAACCCATCCCATTCCAAAAGGAGGTAGGGATGGACTTCTGGGGGATGTGCACAGTAAAACCAGTGCTCCTGAGACCATTCCCACTGCCAGTGAAGCTTTGGGGACATGGCTGGGGAGTTGGGTATTTCCTTTTCCATAAAGGACACTCCACATTCCACTATGGATGGAGTGGGACATTGCTAGGGCTTTGCTTTCAGGTCCCCCTTTCCAACTCCTTAGGAGCAAGCAGTGGTTCAAGTGAAAATTTAGCAAATAAACCCATTAAAAAAAAAAATTAATATATATTTATTTGGTTTTTGTCTGCATTCCATTTCCCAGTGTTTTGAGGGATCTCCTGTGAGGATTTTTCACTTTCTTTTTCATCCTGGGCCATTCCACGTTCAGTTTTTATTAGCAAACCTAAAAGAAAAAAAAAAAATCTGAGTGTTGATCCTCTAAGGGAACCTTCTGGTGGTTGAGATATTTGAGAAATCTGACTTGATAGCATGTGTGAGACATTTATCTGAAAGATACAGAAGAATAGGAGGGATATGAGACATTTAGGCTGTGTCAGGGGAGGGGATGCAAATAGGAATGCAAATAAAACTCCAGATTTTTTGAGCCAAACTCTTAAAATATAAAGAGGAAGATGGAAGGATTGTCTCTAGTAATTCTTCTTTTTAGTCCTCTCCCCCATGGCCATGGTTTTCTTTAGGTTGCAACTCTCTGCTCTGATCACGTGGATTTTTGGGGTGCCTTTTCCTGAGCTTTTCCAGCAGGGAAGTGTTTTGGAGGCTGAAGCTGAAACACCCAGACATGAGGTGGTAGGTGAAAAGCAAATTTGGGTGTTGATGCTATTCTGGGCTGTTTATATATATAAAAAAAATAAAATATTTGATGCCAAGGGAGATCAGAACCTGTCTATTTCCCTTTCTTGGTAGAAAAGCCACTGTCAGTTCCATTCTTTTTACAGTTTCTTTTTTTCCTCAGCCTAAAAAGGGACTTAGAAACTTTTCAACCTCAGCAAATCCCCTTCTGCATTACTCCAAGCAGAATAAAGGCCCCTGGGTGTTATTGATCATTCCCCAAACCTATTCCTAAAGCATTTCCCATGTGTTAAAGATAGCAGTTTGCCAGGACAGATAAATTTTACAGGTTTTTTCAGCTTTTGGGCAGCAATATCTGTGCCAAAAAGGTGGAAAAAGCAGTGTAGAAGACACAATTAATTCAAGAAATGCTGATGAATAACTGAGTTATTTCTTAGCCTAAATAATTTGCCTTGCTCTGTGCCTTCTGAGTCCTTCATAATATCTTTATCGACGACTTAGACGAAGGGATTGAGTCCATCCTCAGCAAATTCGCAGATGACACCAAGCTGGGAGGAAGTGTGGACCAACTCGAAGGCAGGAGGGCTCTGCAGAGGGACCTGGACAGACTGGAGAGCTGGGCCGATTCCAACGGGATGAGGTTCAACACGGCCAAGTGCCGGGTCCTGCACTTTGGCCACAACAACCCCATGCAGCGCTACAGGCTGGGCACAGAGTGGCTGGAGAGCAGCCAGGCAGAAAGGGACCTGGGAGTCTGCATTGACAAGAAACTGAACATGAGCCAGCAGTGTGCCCAGGTGGCCAAGAAGGCCAATGGCATCCTGGCCTGTATCAGAAACAGCGTCACCAGCAGGTCCAGGGAGGTGATTCTGCCCCTGTGCTCAGCGCTGGTTAGGCCACACCTCGAGTACTGTGTCCAGTTCTGGGCCCCTCAGTTTAAGAAGGATGTAGAGGTCCTGGAACAGGTCCAAAGGAGGGCAACCAGGCTGGTGAAGGGACTCGAGCACAGGCCCTATGAGGAGAGGCTGAGAGAGCTGGGGCTGTTCAGCCTGAAGAAGAGGAGGCTCAGGGGAGACCTCATTGCTGCCTACAACTACCTGAAAGGAGGCTGTAGCGAGGTGGGAACTGGACTCTTTTCACAGATGACCTTCAACAAGACAAGAGGACACAGTCTTAAGTTGTGCCAGGGGAGGTTTAGGTTAGATATTAGAAAGAATTTCTTCACGGAGAGGGTGATTAGGCTGTGGAATGGACTGCCCGGGGAGGTGGTAGATTCTCCGTCCCTGGAGACATTTAAAAAAAGACTGGATGTGGCACTCAGTGCCATGGTCTAGCAACTGCTCCGGTGGGTCAAGGGTTGGACTAGATGATCTCTGAGGTCCCTTCCAACCCGGCTAATTCTATGATTCTGTGATTTTCCTTTTCTTATTTGGTAACTTTGTGATTGCTCATCTCTTCCAGTCTTGTTCTGAATATTCCCTGGCTGTGTCAAGGTGGGTGAGCTCCTCAGGAACAGATATTTTCTTTCTCTCTCTGATTCTTTAGCTTAATTTACTCCAAAGAAATAAAAACCCTGCCCACCAAGTTGGACTCAAATGCAAATTTTGGACTCTTTTGCCCATTCAAAACTGGATTTCTGTTTCTTAAGCTAAGATGAAGGCAGGGACTGAAGCAAATCATTATTTTAAAGGGAGAGAATCTTAGTTTTGGGGCTTTTTACTCAAGTTTCATCACTGAAAAGTGCATCTGGCAACAACCCCTCAACTGTGCTTGGGTGCTTGGAGCTGCAAAATTCAGATTAAACCAAGAGCTGGAAGGAGCAGGGTGGAAAAACCAAGGCCATGACCCTTTCCAGGAGGTTCTCACCCCTCCCATGGTTTTCCTCAGCACAAACCTCTTATATTCTGCTGAAATACAGCTCAAGCAGCAGCCAAACACCAAAGTTGCTGGACCAAGTCCTTCCTGATATATTAATTTTTTTATTCCAGTGTGGAATAAAGGTAATTGAACCATATCTGACTTGTTCTACCAGCTCCTCTGTCAGCAGAGAAGAACCTCAAGTTCTCCTTCCCCAGCACAGAGGTTCTGGGGATGAACTGAACCACCAGGGATTGGCCTTTTTTCCCCAAAAGGTGACATGGTGACATCTCAGGTGCTCTGCTGAGATCCAGAGTAGCCAACAAGGCTTTTTCCACCCTTTTCCATTTTGCTGCCACCTTTCCAGCTGATGAGGAAGAGCAGCTCCAGCTGATGGGGACCCAAGTGGACATGGAAACATGGAAACTGAGGCCATGGCACAGGAACCAAGCTCCTCAGGTGGGATTTCAGACCAATGTGGGGCTGAACAAAACCCCCCTGGTAAAAGCCAATTCAAAACTGCAGCTTGAAGTGGAAAAAAAACAAACCAAACTCTCTCAGGCTTCACCCAGAAGTTAATTTATTTTTTTTTTCCTTGCAGTTTCTCAGGGATACCTAGTACAGAGATTCTGTGTCAGAATTGGTTCTTGTCAGAACTGAAAAGGAAAACACACCCTGTAATGATACTCCCACACATGATTCTCCAGAAAAAAAGCTCTTTTCCTGGATCACTGCATGTGAACCTTCAATAAAAGTGCTTGGGAAAGCTCTGTGTTGGTTTTTCAGGTCAGCTGCACAAATCAAGGGGAAGAAGAGGATGAAACATCCTCAAAAACCCTTAATTTCCAGGCTGCCATCACAGGTTAGCTACAGCTGCAAGGTTGACTTCATGTCCTATGGTGCCAGCTCCCTCTTTTCCCTCTCAAAATCTTCATAAAGAGGACCCAGGAAACTCCAGGCCCGTCAGCCTGACCTCAGTGCCTGGAAGGGTTATGGAGCAGCTCATCCTGGGGGCAATCCCACAGCACCTGCAGGATGGGCAAGGGATCAGACCCAGCCAGCACGGGGTTAGGAAGGGCAGGTCCTGTCTGACCAACCTGAGCTCCTTTTATCATCGGGTGACTGCCTGGGGGATGAGGGGAAGGCTGTGGATGTGGTCTGCCTGGCCTTCAGCAAGGCCTTTGACAGCGTCTCCCCTAGGATTCTCCTGGAAAAGCTGTCAGGCCATGGCTCAGGCAGGAGCACTCTGTGCTGGGTTAGGAACTGGCTGGAGGGCCGGGCCCAGAGAGTGGTGCTGAACGGGGCTGCATCCAAATGGCGGCCGGTCACTAGTGGTGTCCCCCAGGGATCAGTGTTGGGCCCAGTGCTGTTTAATATCTTGAGGGAGGATTTAGAGGAGGGCATTGAGTCCATCCTCAGGGAATTCCCAGCTGACACTAAGCTGGGGGAAGTGTGGATCAGCTGGAAAGCAGGAGGGCTCTGCAGAGGGACCTGGAGAGACTGGAGAGTTGGGCTTGATCCCAAGGGGATGAGGTTGAAGATTCCAAGGGCCGGGTCCTGCACTTTGGCCACAAGAAGCCCCTGGGGAGCTCCAGGCTGGGCAGGGAGTGGTTGCAGCAAGGGAGCTGGGAGTCTGGCTTGCCAGGAAGCTGAAGAGGAGGCAGCAGTGTGGCCAAGTGGGCAAGAAGGCCAATGGCATCCTGGGCTGGCTGAGGAAGAGCGTGGCCAGCAGGTCCAGGGAAGGGATTCTGCCCCTGTGCTCAGCCCTGGGGAGGCCACAGCTTGAGTCCTGTGTCCAGTTCTGGGCACCTCAGCAAGTCCCTCAGGAAGGAGCTTGAGGTGCTGGAGCAGGTGCAGAGAAGAGCAAGGAGGCTGGGAAGGGATCCAGCAGAATTCCTGGGAGGAAGGAAGGGCTGAGGGAGCTGGGGGTGTTGAGGCTGGAGAAGAGGAGGCTCAGGGAGACCTCATCACTCTCTCCAACTCCCTGAAAGGAGGTTGGAGCCAGGGGGGGGGTTGGGCTCTTTTCCCAGGCAACTCTCAGCAAGACAAGAGGGCACAAAGGGTCTCAAGTTGTGCCAGGGGAGGTTTAGGTTGGAGCTGAGAAAGAATTTCTTTCTGGAGAGGGTGATCAGAGCTTGGAATGGGCTGCCCAGGGAAGTAGTGGATTCTCCGTGTCTGGAGCTCTTTCCAAAGAGCCTGGATGTGGCACTGAGTGCCATGGGCTGGGAACCACGGGGGGAGTGGATCAAGGGTTGGACTTGATGAGCTCTGAGCTCCCTTCCAACCCAGCCAATTCTATGATTCTATGATAAAAAAGCAAAATTTTGGTGTAATTATTTTTTTTCTGTTTCTGTGTTGCAATTCATAAATATTGAAGAGCTCATGACATGAAAGGGTCTCTCATGGCTTCTCAGGGTCTCTGAAAACATTCTTTAAAAAATACCTTTATCTCCTTGGCCTGATCAAGGGGGGGGAAATGGCAAAAGCTTCATCATGAGACTGGTTTGCTCAGCCTGGTTAGGACTGGAAGGTCCTGATGCTTTTCCTTCCAAGAGGAATTATGGAGTTTATTATAGTGGTAGCCTGAAATCTGAGGGCTGGTGTTACCCAGAGGTCAGACTAGATGATTTAGCAGCTTTTTCAGGGAAAAACTGAGCTTGACTGAAGTGTATAAATCCCCTTTGAGGACTGCCTGGGGAAAGCACTAATCCCTTCTCCTACCAGTGGAAGAATTGGGATTTCACCCAGGTGAGCTGCAGCATAACAAAAATTGTCAAGCTTTAGATAAACAGCTTCTTCTCTGCCCACCCACTCCATGACAAAAATCTCTTGTCACTATTTAAGGTACAGAATGAGAAGGAAGGTTTTTGAGTCAGTGTTTTTTCCTGTGTACAAATCCAGTTCATCTCTCTCCTTCCAACTGGGAGAAAAATGTGTTTTAAAATTTTCTTTTTTTTTTTGTTTTCTCTGGCTGGATGAAGCTTTGCAGTGTTTTCAGTGAACTCTACAAGGGCAGTGATTTTGTCAGCTGTTTCTGTGGAATACAGGAGTTATTTTTTTCTCCTGTCTTACTTGCAGGAAAACTTGTCTGGGGTATGATGGTTCTGTTTTGTGACAGATTTTAAGCTTCAGGTTTCTTTCTTCTGTCTCTGAGTGCTATAAGAGAGCTTGTAAAAGTGTTGTGAGCTGGTCTGCAGCTTCAGGTCTTTTTTTGGGAGACCTTAGAGCACCTTCCAGTGCCTGAAGTGGCTCCAGGAAAGCTGAGGAGGGACTTGGGACAAGGGCAGGGAGGGATGGGATGAGGAGTAAGGGTTTCAAGGTAAAAGAGGGGAGATGATGAGGAGATTTTAGGAAAAAGTTCTTTGTTGTGAGGGTGCTGAGCCCCTGTGCCAGGTTTCCCAGAGAAGCTGTGGCTGCCCCATCCCTGGCAGTGTCTCAGGTCAGGTTGGATGGGGCTTGGAGCAACCTGGGCTGGTGGGAGGTGTCCCTGCCCATGGATAAAAGCTGGAATGAGATGATCTTAAAGGTCTTTTCCAACTCTGAATATTCCATGATCAGGTGTTGGGTGAGGAGAAGCTCAACATGTCCTGGCAGCCCAGAAACCAGCCCTGTCCTGGGCTGCATCCCCAGCAGGGTCAGGGAGGGGATTGTCCCCCTCTGCTCCACTCTGGGGAGACCCCCCTGGGGTGCTGGGTCCAGTTCTGGGGTCCCCAAGCCCAGAAGGAGATGGAGGTGTTGGAGTGAGTCCAGAGGAGGCCCTGGAGATGCTGGGAGGGCTGGAGCAGCTCTGGAGCCAGGCTGAGAGAGTTGGGGTTGTTGAGGCTGGAGAAGAGAAGGCTGCAGGGAGAGCTTAGAGCACCTTCCAGTGCCTGAAGGGGCTCCAGGAAAGCTGGGGAGGGACTTGGGACAAGGGCAGGGAGGGATGGGATGAGGAGGAACATTTTTAAAGCTGAAAGAGGAGATTTAGATGAGATTTTAGGAAGAAATTCTTTGTTGTGAGGGTGCTGAGCCCCTGTGCCAAGTTTCTCAGAGAAGCTGTGGCTGCCCCATCCCTGGCAGTGTCTCAGGTCAGGTTGGATGGGGCTTGGAGTTTGATGTAGGGCAGAAGTTGCAGTTCTATGAGATGATCTTTAGGGTCCCTTCAAACCCAACCCATCCTATGCCTGCTGCTTTCCTGCTCCATCCTTCTCTTTTGCCCAGGTTTCCAGTTATCCAGAAGCTGGGAACAAGCTTTACTTCAGGCTTTAGGATCTAACCAGGCAAAGTATTTCATTCTGGAGCTCACTTTCCTTGGGAAACCTACACCCCAAAGCATCACCACGAGGTATAATAACCCCCCAACAACCCAGCGCTCCATAGGGTCTCGAGACTGTGCCCTACAAAGTCTGTCTCTGAGACCTCCAGCTCATTCCTGAGAGCTCCTATTTGATCCCAGGGATTATGGCAGTGGTGAGCAATGCCTTTTCAAGGCTAGAATAAACTTTTTAAGGTCGGTCTTGCCCTAAATGTTCTCCTTCTTTCTGAGATAACCTCCTCGCTTTGGTTAGGTGAGCGTAACGCACTCAAGAGCTTAAAGGGATTACTGCAGGAGTCACCCACAGATCCCAAACAGTTGCTCAGCAGAATCCACAATTACCATTTCCCCTTGCACCTCCACTTTATAGCTTTATTTCACATCACAGAATGTTCTCTGGCTCACTCGGGACATCCCAGATGATTGGAAGTTGGCGAATGTCACAACAATCCACAAAAAGGGCTGGAAGGAGAACCTGGAAAACTCCAGGTCCGTCAGCCTGACCTCAGTGCCTGGCAGGGTTATGGAACAGCTCATCCTGGGGGCAATCCCACAGCACCTGCAGGATGGGCAAGGGATCAGACCCAGCCAGCACGGGGTTAGGAAGGGCAGGTCCTGTCTGACCAACCTGAGCTCCTTTTATCATCGGGTGACTGCCTGGGGGATGAGGGGAAGGCTGTGGATGTGGTCTGCCTGGACTTCAGCAAGGCCTTGGACACCGTCTCCCCTAGGATTCTCCTGGAAAAGCTGTCAGGCCATGGCTCAGGCAGGAGCACTCTGTGCTGGGTTAGGAACTGGCTGGAGGGCCGGGCCCAGAGAGTGGTGCTGAACGGGGCTGCATCCAAATGGCGGCCGGTCACTAGTGGTGTCCCCCAGGGATCAGTGTTGGGCCCAGTGCTGTTTAATATCTTGAGGGAGGATTTAGAGGAGGGCATTGAGTCCATCCTCAGGAAATTCCCAGCTGACACTAAGCTGGGGGAAGTGTGGATCAGCTGGAAGGCAGGAGGGCTCTGCAGAGGGACCTGGAGAGACTGGAGAGTTGGGCTGATCCCAAGGGGATGAGGTTGAAGATTCCAAGGGCCGGGTACTGCACTTTGGCCACAAGAAGCCCCTGGGGAGCTGCAGGCTGGGCAGGGAGTGGTTGCAGCAAGGAAGCTGGGAGTCTGGCTTGCCAGGAAGCTGAAGAGGAGGCAGCAGTGTGGCCAGGTGGGCAAGAAGGCCAATGGCATCCTGGGCTGGCTGAGGAAGAGCGAGGCCAGCAGGTCCAGGGAAGGGATTCTGCCCCTGTGCTCAGCCCTGGGGAGGCCACAGCTTGAGTCCTGTGTCCAGTTCTGGGCCCCTCAGCAAGTCCCTCAGGAAGGAGCTTGAGGTGGTGGAGCAGGTGCAGAGAAGAGCAAGGAGGCTGGGAAGGGATCCAGCAGAATTGCTGTGAGGAAGGAAGGGCTGAGGGAGCTGGGGGTGTTGAGGCTGGAGAAGAGGAGGCTCAGGGGAGACCTCATCACTCTCTGCAACCCCCTGAAAGGAGGTTGGAGCCAGGGGGGGGTTGGGCTCTTTTCCCAGGCAACTCTCAGCAAGACAAGAGGGCACAAAGGGTCTCAAGTTGTGCCAGGGGAGGTTTAGGTTGGAGCTGAGAAAGAATGTCTTTCTGGAGAGGGTGATCAGCCCTTGGAATGGGCTGCCCAGGGAAGTAGTGGATTCTCCGTGTCTGGAGCTCTTTCCAAAGAGCCTGGATGTGGCACTCAGTGCCATGGGCTGGGAAGCACGGGGGGAGTGGATCAAGGGTTGGACTTGATGAGCTCTGAGCTCCCTTCCAACCCAGCCCATTCTATGATTCTATGATTCTCCACTGCTCTAATTTAGCCTGACAGCACCCAGGCCCTGGCTCTTGGTGGAGGGAAAAAGAACTGGGCAAGTGTTTATTTATGTAGAGAGGAAAAAAACCCAAGCAATGTGAACACCTTGTCAGGGCTGTGACAGATCAGAAATCTGCAAATCTCTGGCACTTTGGAGGAGATGAGCCATGAAGGCTTCATTGTAGCATCCCAAAGTGCCACGTGCTGGAGGCTGAAAGAGCAGGAGCAAGGGGTGCTGCACCCTGAACCTTTAAGTTCTTTAAGGTCTGAATGTGAAGGATGGAGGGGAAGGAATTGATTTCCCATTCATTTTCCAAATCAAAGCCAGAGTCTGAGTAATTGGCTTTATGACAAAGCTTTTTCTAAAAGGCAAAAGCCCCTCAAAGCAGAGCAGCAGGTTGGGGAGGAGAACTTCAGGAGAAAGAGACTCAGGAGGAAATTCAAACCTGAATCAGCTTGGATGAAGCACAGGTTTGGTCAAAACTTCATCTAAAACTATGTAAAGGATTATTATTATTTTTATTAATAATTTTTTCCTTCTTACTTGAATGAGAAGAGCAGTAAACTCAGATCTTGCTATTCTTTGGGCTGCAAAGGAGAGATCTTGGGTTACCTGACTTAAAAAACCTAATTAGGCAGCTTGGTAATTTAGTGAAGGTGACGAACTGGAATTTAATGATTTAAAGCTGATGGGACTCAGACCATAAAGCAAGTGGTAGAATCCAGATTTTTTTTTTTCTCCAAGTGCACTATAATTCCAGAGCTGGTAGAAAGGGGTCTTTATTTTTTTGTCAGCTTGAACTCCCTGGGATAAATAATACCAAAGTAATACTGTAGTTGATGATAACATTTATCCCAGTCTGAGGTGTTCTTGCTTGGTGTAAGTTAGGCCAACTCCTTTAAAACCATTTTAATTCCCATTGTATTCTGCTTTTACCCCTCCAGATGGGCTGAGAAATGTTCTGCTCTCAACCAGATTATTCCAGGCTGGAATCAGAGAATTCTCTTCATTTCTCTCCAGTTGTTCTTTAGGAGGTTGGGACATTTGCATGAGAAGAGAAGCTTTGTTCCTTATGGCCCCATCTGCTCTTGCTGCTTATATCCCCCCACCTGAAGTCATAATCCTGCTTTTGATGTTGCTACAGAGGAGGAAGAATTCTGGTGATACCACAGCAAGAGGATTATGGCACTTTTCAGGTACAGAAACAGATGGATTTTACACAAAAAAGGTGGCAAGGTTCTCACTTGTAGAAAGCAAGAGGGTGGGGGAAAAAAAAACCTAAGAAATATATATTTGTGTTCAGTCAAAATGCTTCTGTGTGTTGCTAAATGGCTATTTTTCCCCCAAAATAATTATGATACTTTCTTAGCTCTTGAAATCCAGTGCTGAATAAAGCAGGAGAACATTCCCAAGGCAGCTGTTTTATTAATTTCTGGCCAGGGAAAATAAGCAACCTCCAAGTCAAAGCTTCTGCTTGCTACTTACACAGTAAGAGGCTGCACCTGGGATTAAAAATGTGCAAAAAAAACCCTAAAAATAAAATTAACAGGCTAGTTTGGTGGTTTTTTTCTTTTTTTTCTTCCTGAGGGACAAAAGAACTTCCAGAAATCAGTCACTTGCTGGGTACAACGTGGCCTTTTGCTTGGCCAGGTTGGTTCCCTGCCCATGCCATGAGCAGAGATTGAGGAGAAAAAGCCACTTTTTCAGCTTGATCTTCAAGTATCTTTCTTTTCTTCAGCCTGTGTCCTCCTCCTGCTTCCCCCAAGAAGCAAATTCTCTCCTGCCACTGATCAGAAGAAGAATAAAATCCCTCTTCAAGCTCTTGCTGTCCTTTAGATGTCATTGGAGCTGAGAGGAAATATTCTTTTTATTCCCCTAGTCTTGATCTTCTGGAACTGTTCTTTTATTAAATATATATTTATCCACACATTTCTTCTCTTCTCGTGGTGCATTGCTGCTGAACTAACCCCACAGCAATACTTTTGACAATATTTTAGCCTTTGATGGTATTATCTGTAAAGAGAGAGAGAGAAAAGCTGCTGGTGCCTTTGGTTTTGAAGGGCAGTGAGTGCATTATCCCCCAAAAGTCCCTTTTTTAGCCCCTCCTTGTGCTAACATCTGAAATCAATGTCACTAAATCACCCCTGCCATGACCCCAATCCTGGCAGCTGATGCCCCATTACCCCCCCAGATCCCTGGCACAGAGCAGAGCTCACACTTTTGGAGGCTCAGTTTCAGTAAACCCAATAAATTCTGCCCTCAGCACCCTTTTGTTCACTTGCTTTGGAAAGCAAACAGATGACAAACAACATTAGAATTGATAATAGGCTGGATGGCAATGGGGAAATTGTTCCTATGAGCAATGTTTGCAGCTTAGGAAGGAGAAAATTTACCAAGCATCCTTCAGCTTTGAGGTTTAGGAGTTGTTGCCAGACTCAGAAATGTAAAATGTTCTTCCTTAGGGGGACTCCATGCCATAATTTTGGCAAATTTTAAGGGATTTGCTTCTATTTGGGAAGAATCTGGGGTTTCACATTGGATGTAGGATCTGTAATGGGGAAATTGTTCCTATGAGCAATGTTTGCAGTTTAGGGAGGATAAAACTTACAAAGCTCCATCCTTGTGCTTTGAGGCTGAAGAGTTGTTGCCAGACTCAGAGGTGTTAAACATTGTCCCTTAGGGGGACTCCATGCCATAATTTTGGCAAATTTGGGGGGATTTGCTTCTATTTGGGAAGAATCTGAAGTTTCACATTGGATGTAGGATCTGCAATGGGGAAATTGTTCCTATGAGCAATACTTGTAGTTTAGGGAGGAGAAAATTTACCAAGCATCCTTCACTTTGAGGTTTAGGAGTCATTGCCAGACTCAGAGATGTAAAATGTTCTTCCTTAGAGGGACTCCATGCCATAATTTTGGCAATTTTTAAGGGATTTGTCTCTATTTGCAAAGAATCTGAGGTCTGACACTGGATGTAGGATCTGCAATGGGGAAATTGTTCCTATGAGCAATGTTTGCAGCTTAGGGAGGAGAAAATTTACCAAGCTCCATCCTTCTTCTTCTTCGAGGCTGAAGAGTTGTTGCCAGAGTCAGAGATGTAAAAGGTTCTTCCTAGGGGGACTCCATGCCATAATTTTGGCAAATTTGGGGGGATTTGCTTCTATTTGGGAAGAATGTGGGGTTTGACATTGGATGTAGGATCTGCAATGGGGAAATTGTTCCTATGAGCAATGTTTGCAGCTTAGGGAGGATAAAACTTACCAAGCTCCATCCTTGTGCTTTGAGGTTTAGGAGTCATTGCCAGACTCAGAGATTTAGAAGGTTCTCCCTTAATTTTGGGAAACTTGAAGGGATTTCTTTCTATTTTCAAAGAATCTGGGGTCTGACATTAGATGTAGGATCTGCAATGGGGAAATTGTTCCTATGAGCAATGTTTGCAGCTTAGGGAGGAGAAAATTTACCAAGCATCCTTCACTTTGAGGTTTAGGAGTCATTGCCAGACTCAGAGGTTTAAAAAGTTTTCCCTTAGGAGGACTCCATGCCATAATTTTGGCAAACTTGAAGGGATTTGTCTGTATTTGCAAAGAATATGAGGTTTGACATTGTTTGGATGTAGGATCTGTAATGGGGAAATTGTTCCTATGACCATTGCTTGTAGTTTAGGGAGGAGAAAATTTACCAAGCTCCATCCTTCTTCTTCTTCGAGGCTGAAGAGTTGTTGCCAGACACAGGGATTTAAAAGGTTCTCCCTTAATTTTGGGAAACTTGAAGGGATTTGTCTCTATTTGCAAAGAATCTGGGGTTTGACATTGGATGTAGGATCTGCAATGGGGAAATTGTTCCTATGAGCAATATTTACAGCTTAAGGAGGATAAAATTTACCAAGCATCCTTCACTTTGAGGTTTAGGAGTCATTGCCAGACTCAGATATGTAGAGAAACAAGATAAACCAGGTGCCTCGAGTCGCCAAAGAGTGGGTGTGAGTCCACCTGTGCCTGGTTAGGGCAGGCCCCCTTTTACCAGGGGGACAATAAGGTGGGACACAAACCCCCAGAGCTCAGCTCACTCTTGTGTGAGGCAATGGAGAGATCAGCAGCTCCTCGAGCCTCAGGTGCAAGAAAGGCTCCTCCTGCTACATTTGGTGGAGAATGCGGGCATCAAACAGACATCTAAAGAAGCAGCAGTGTGAGGAGCTGGCAACAGGAACATTCTTTCTGATTTGAAAAAGTGCCTGGGCTAACACTCTCCCTGAAAGGTATGACCAGCAAGCTCTTTGGATTGGAAACCCCTGAGCAGAGGGAAGCCAAGATAAGGATTCTCTCTTTGGAAACCCCTGAGCAGAGGGAAGCCAGGAGGATGGAATCCCATGAGGAAGGGTTAAATCCCGTAATCCCATGAGGAACCAGCAAGCTCTTTGGAAACCCCTGAGCAGAGGGAAGCCAAGAGAAGAGCAGATACAGGAGGGAATAGAACAACCCAAGTCAGAAAGGCAGAGGCTTTGTGATATAAGTATTTGTAAGCTAGGGTAATTTGTAATCTCCCCCAGTGCTTGTTTGGGGATTTTTGGATGTTTGATTCCTGCTGAGCCCGCCCAGGGATCTGATGGACCCCTTGGATTCAGCTTGAAGCTTCTCCCAAGCAGGAACTTTGGAAATTCTCTTGTGGGATCTGAAGGAGGAATTGTCCTCTTGAACTTTTGTGGGTGTAGTAAAAAGCTGCTTGGAAAGAGCTTTCTGATGAGCTTTGGATGGAGATATCTGCAGGCTCTGTGACAAAAAAAACCCAAATAAAATAGAGGCTGAAGGTGAAGACAAAGGGATATTTTATGGGGTTTTCAGTGGGGGAATATTTCTCATGTCCCAACCATTCCCCTCCTGGCTGCTACACTCTGTTTCTTGACATAGGGCTACAAAAAGAGTTTGGAGAAGGGAAACCAGGGAACTGAAATCCATAAATTAATATCAACAGTCCTGGAATTTCCAACAGAACGGTTTTTATCATACACTTTTTTTCTGTTCTTCTTCTGGGAGATGACTTGCTGGGGTTTAAGTGCAGAGATGAGAACAGGGATTTGGGATTTCAGGAGTATTTTGTTCCTGTCTGCACCAGCCACCCCTGGCTCATATTTACATTTGAGCAGAAGCCATTTGGTGACTTAGTGGCCATTGATTTGTCTTCAAAATCATCACTTTTCTGGGGCCAAAAGCCTCAATTTCTAAGTCACTTCAGGTACTATGAGGAAAAGCTGCACTTAAGTTCTCTGTTTCTCCAACTGATGTTCCTTGGGCACCATCATTTTATTTTCTCCTAAATTCTTCAACTTTTCCAACTCTTTTATGTTCTTTCTGCCTGTTCTGCAGCTTCTCCAGAAGCCAGCAAGGGAGCCAAGGAGATTTTGCCATGGCCAGGAGTCCCCAAACCACTGAAAAGCCACCAGGACACAGCTCCATGGCTCAGTGCAAATACCACGAAGGAGATGGGAATGATTCTTCAATCCTTAGGTCCTTATTTTCCTCTAAAATAGCTCCAAGGCAACAGATATTTTGTACCTATCTGCACCAGCCACCCCTGGCTCATTTACATTTGAGCAGATGCCATTTAATGACTTAGTGGCCATTGATTTGTCTTCAAAATCATCATTTTTCTGGGGCCAAAAGCCTCAATTTATGAGGAAAAGCTGCACTTAAGTTCTCTGTTTCTCCAGCTTCTGTTCCTTGGGCACCATCATTTTATTTTCTCTGAAATTCTTCAACTTTTCCAACTCTTTTATGTTCTTTCTGCCTGTTCTGCAGCTTCTCCAGAAGCCAACAAGGGAGCCAAGGAGACTTTGCCATGCCAAGGAGTCCCCAAACCACTGAAAAGCCACCAGGACACAGCTCCATGGCTCAGTGCAAATACCAGGAGGGAGATGGGAATGATTCTTAAATCCTTAGGTAAGATTCCTCCAAAATAAGTCTCCCAAAGCATCTGTAGGGATCAGACTGGCAGCTGAAGTGTCCCTGCTGCCACCCTGTTTGATGTCCTGCTGCAGATGTCACCCTACATCTTCATCTCCTCAGCAGCCAACTTCTTTGGCCACGTGCTGATTTTTAGCAGTTTTGGGCTGCTTAGCAGTGATCTGACACATCAGTACAGCCCAAAAATTGTTGAAGTGACCTTTGTGGCAAGTGTCACCTCCTTTGGTCACTGCTATGAGCAGAGCTGGGGACTTCACAGCTTGCTTCTGCCTGGCCTGAAAGTTGATGTTTGGGTTTTGGGGCACATAAAAAGTCTGGTTTGACTCCAGTTGCTGGAAAAAGGGTGGTGACAACCCTGTCCTGTCCTGGTGTCCCTAAAAATAAGTCCTGTCTGGTTCATCTGATGTAGCTGTTTGGTTGAAGCCATGAAGGATGAGCAGCTAATAATTGAGAATTTTTTAGAAAAGTGGGTTGTAAATGACACAAACTGGAAATAGAGACCACTTTTATAACAGGAGGGGTAATGAACCATGGGGACAACCTATTTAGTTGTTTCCCAGAGCCTTTTCTTGACTACCACATTATATTTTTTAATTCTGAAACACTAAAATTCCACCGATAGCTACTGAGCTTGCAGCCAGGGTCATCAAGTGAACCTCTGTGGCATGGAAAAGGTCCCCATGGGTGATGACAACTGTCACTTCAAGTCTTAGAAAAAGCAAGGTTATATCCAGGAGCCTGAGTTCAGCATATGGGTGTTTTGGGGGATTTTTTTTTTTTAGAAATAAACATGTCTCCCACAGGATTCTCCTGGAAAAGCTGTCAGGCCATGGCTCAGGCAGGAGCACTCTGTGCTGGGTTAGGAACTGGCTGGAGGGCCGGGCCCAGAGAGTGGTGCTGAACGGGGCTGCATCCAAATGGCGGCCGGTCACTAGTGGTGTCCCCCAGGGATCAGTGTTGGGCCCAGTGCTGTTTAATATCTTGAGGGAGGATTTAGAGGAGGGCATTGAGTCCATCCTCAGGAAATTCCCAGCTGACACTAAGCTGGGGGGAAGTGTGGATCAGCTGGAAGGCAGGAGGGCTCTGCAGAGGGACCTGGAGAGACTGGAGAGTTGGGCTGATGCCAAGGGGATGAGGTTGAAGATTCCAAGGGCCGGGTCCTGCACTTTGGCCACAAGAAGCCCCTGGGGAGCTCCAGGCTGGGCAGGGAGTCCCCAGCAGAAAGGGAGCTGGGAGTCTGGCTTGCCAGGAAGCTGAAGAGGAGGCAGCAGTGTGGCCAGGTGGGCAAGAAGGCCAATGGCATCCTGGGCTGGCTGAGGAAGAGCGTGGCCAGCAGGTCCAGGGAAGGGATTCTGCCCCTGTGCTCAGCCCTGGGGAGGCCACAGCTTGAGTCCTGTGTCCAGTTCTGGGCCCCTCAGCTCAGGAAGTTGAGGAAGGAGCTTGAGGTGGTGGAGCAGGTGCAGAGAAGAGCAAGGAGGCTGGGAAGGGATCCAGCAGAATTCCTGGGAGGAAGGAAGGGCTGAGGGAGCTGGGGGTGTTGAGGCTGGAGAAGAGGAGGCTCAGGGGAGACCTCATCACTCTCTGCAACTCCCTGAAAGGAGGTTGGAGCCAGGGGGGGGTTGGGCTCTTTTCCCAGGCAACTCTCAGCAAGACAAGAGGGCAGGGTCTCAAGTTGTGCCAGGGGAGGTTTAGGTTGGAGCTGAGAAAGAATTTCTTTCTGGAGAGGGTGATCAGCCCTTGGAATGGGCTGCCCAGGGAAGTAGTGGATTCTCCGTGTCTGGAGATCTTTCCAAAGAGCCTGGATGTGGCACTCAGTGCCATGGGCTGGGAAGCACGGGGGGAGTGGATCAAGGGTTGGACTTGATCTCTGAGCTCCCTTCCAACCCAGCCCATTCTATGATTCTATGATTTTGTTGGTTTTTAGGAACCAAAGAGACAACTGGAAAACGTCATCAGTGCTGCAGACTCTTTGGTCTGATTCATTTCACTCTGCCCAACTCTTTAAATGCCAAAAAAAAAAAAAAAAAAAAAAGGGAAAAAAAAGTGTTTCTTATTGATAATTTATCCCTGAGAAATCCCAGCTGGAGCTTTGGGAAGGGGAGAGCCAGATGGGGTTTTCTGACCTCAGGGGAGGCAATTGGAGGTGGAAAAGGAGGAGGTTAGCAGAATAAATGCTGCTGAAATGATGGTTAAGTGACTAGCTAAGAGTGTTGACCTTTTAATCACTGCGTTTAAGCTTGGAAATCACCAGTCAGGGGGGGTGTAAGGGAGATGTGGTGCTGAAGGGGGTGAATTATTGTTGTAGGCTGCCTGTAGCCTCAGGAGGACAACGTGGTGGTGAGGAAATTAATGTTAAAAACCCTTTAATTCTGGGGAGTAACCACATTTTGCAGCAGATTGGGGTCCTAGGAAATGGGACAGGTAAAGGGAAGAAAGGAAAATGTGTTTGGAATAACAGCTGTGCAAAGGCAGCAGATTTTGGGGATAAAAGAATGGGATAATTAGAAGGGAAAGATCCAAGTGGGTGGCAGATGCAAGAGAAGTTAATCAGGTTTTAGGGTGAATGAGCTAGAGGATTAATGAAAATCAGGAAAAAGGATGGTTTTATTCTACAGCAAAGCTTTGTGAAACCTCACTTGAAGTCTCCTGCCCAGCTCTGGGCTGTGGGTTTGGAGGAGGATCTCCCAAAAGTGGGCTCCTCAAAAGTGGAAAGGCAGAATTCCAAGGTTTCCTCAGGTGAAGTGGGACTTCAGGACCCACCTGGAGAAAAGAGGAAAGAGAGGATTTGTTCTGTCAGTGTTCAGAGAGCCTGAAGGAGGCTCCTGCTGACCATAAAGCAGTGGGATAAAGATGAGGTGGGTCAGGAGGGGGTCATCCAAGGTGGTGGGGTGGAAGGGGAGAGCCCAAGGTTTGTCTTGGATTAGTACAGATGGGTTGAGGATACATCAGTATGGATGTTTTAAACATAGTCACAGCCTGGACATCTGGATGAGAGTTAAATCTAGGGTCTGGAAGAAAAAAGCATCCAGAAAAGCCCTGCTCCAGGTGTGGGGGGTTCTTGAAGGCTGGAGAGGACCAAACTTGGCAGCATTGCCTCTTCCTCTGCTTGGAGGCAGCAACTCCCAGAGTCCTTTCCAGGTTAATTCTAGAACAGAATCACAGAATCATTTTGGTTGGGAAAGACCTTGGAGATCATCAAATCCAACCCTTAACCCAGCACTGCCAAGGCCACCACTGCCCCATGGCCCTCAGCACCACATCTCCAGGCCTTGGAAATCCCTCCAGGAATGATGGGGACTCCAGCCCTGCCCTGGGCAGCCTGGGCCAGGCCCTGACAACCCTTGCCAGGGAGAAGTTCTTCCCAAGCTCCAATCTAAACCTCCAGCTCAATTCCTCTTCTCCCATCCCTTCTTCCTTGGGAGCAGAGCCCGACCCCCCCTGGCTCCAACCTCCTCTCAGAGGCTTGCAGAGAGCCAGAAGGTCTCCCCTCAGCCTCCTCCAAACCCAACATTCCCAATTCCCTCAGCTGCTCCTCACAAGTTCTCCAGAAACTTCTCCTTGTGCTCCAGACCCTTCCCCAGCTCTATTGCCCTGACACAAGCCAGGATGCTGGTGGCCTTCTTGGCCACCTGGGCACACCCTGGCTCCTCTTGTGTCACCCCCAGCTCCTTTCCCTCTGGGCACTTCCCTGGAGCACTGCCTGGGATTGGTGTCACCCAAATGCCACCAACTCCATCCCATAGGATTTTGGGCAAGAAAACCAGACTCCAGGCTGTGTTCCCACCATATCCACGACCTTCTTCTTCATCCTCCAAAGCCAGCAGCACTCCAAGCAGAGCTGCCTTGAGCTCTCCTTGACTGGCAGCCCCCATTTCCTTGATATTCTCAAGAAATAAACTTTAGAAACAGCCTGGGCCAGGCCCTGACAACCCTTGCCAGGGAGAAATTCTTCCCAAGCTCCAATCTAAACCTCCAGCTCAATTCCTCTTCTCCCATCCCTTGGTCCTTAGGAGCAGAGAGCCAGAAGGTCTCCTGAAGAAAAGGTGGTGACAACCCTGTCCTGTGATGGTGTCCCTAAAAATAAGTCCTGTCTGACTCTGCCAAAGGAGCAAAGGAAAAGCACAGCTGGAAACTAAAGTGGAGGATCACCAATGGATTTTTCTCCTGGGGAGGGAATTTGACCTCAGTGATGAGAAACAGAATTCAGAGAAGAAATCCTGGGAAAGAACTGGAGGAGAAGAGGTCAGAAAGCAGAAATTCCAAATGCATCACTTTCTCCATTGGAATTCTGAAACCAGAAAGTTGAGCTATGGTGGGAGGAACCCATGGGAGATCTCCAGAGGCAACTGGTTGAACTGGGAATAATTTTGGTCACTGGTTTTGTATAATTAATTCCTTTTCATTTCTTTTTTTTTTTTTTTTTTTGAGGAGAAAGAGAAATCTTTTTTTTTTTTTTTTTTTACTCCAAGGTAGAAGGCAGAGACATAGAATCACAGAATGGGCTGGGTTGGAAGGGAGCTCAGAGCTCATCAAGTCCAACCCTTGATCCACTCCCCCCGTGGTTCCCAGCCCATGGCACTGAGTGCCACATCCAGGCTCTTTGGAAAGATCTCCAGACACGGAGAATCCACTACTTCCCTGGGCAGCCCATTCCAAGGGCTGATCACCCTCTCCAGAAAGAAATTCTTTCTCAGCTCCAACCTAAACCTCCCCTGGCACAACTTGAGACCCTGCCCTCTTGTCTTGCTGAGAGTTGCCTGGGAAAAGAGCCCAACCCCCCCCTGGCTCCAACCTCCTTTCAGGGAGTTGCAGAGAGTGATGAGGTCTCCCCTGAGCCTCCTCTTCTCCAGCCTCAACACCCCCAGCTCCCTCAGCCCTTCCTTCCTCCCAGGAATTCTGCTGGATCCCTTCCCAGCCTCCTTGCTCTTCTCTGCACCTGCTCCACCACCTCAAGCTCCTTCCTGAGGGACTTGCTGAGGGGCCCAGAACTGGACACAGGACTCAAGCTGTGGCCTCCCCAGGGCTGAGCACAGGGGCAGAATCCCTTCCCTGGACCTGCTGGCCACGCTCTTCCTCAGCCAGCCCAGGATGCCATTGGCCTTCTTGGCCACCTGGCCACACTGCTGCCTCCTCTTCAGCTTCCTGCCAAGCCAGACTCCCAGCTCCCTTGCTGCAACCACTCCCTGCCCAGCCTGCAGCTCCCCAGGGGCTTCTTGTGGCCAAAGTGCAGGACCCGGCCCTTGGAATCTTCAACCTCATCCCCTTGGGATCAGCCCAACTCTCCAGTCTCTCCAGGTCCCTCTGCAGAGCCCTCCTGCCTTCCAGCTGATCCACACTTCCCCCCAGCTTAGTGTCAGCTGGGAATTTCCTGAGGATGGACTCAATGCCCTCCTCTAAATCCTCCCTCAAGATATTAAACAGCACTGGGCCCAACACTGATCCCTGGGGGACACCACTAGTGACCGGCCGCCATTTGGATGCAGCCCCGTTCAGCACCACTCTCTGGGCCCGGCCCTCCAGCCAGTTCCTAACCCAGCACAGAGTGCTCCTGCCTGAGCCATGGCCTGACAGCTTTTCCAGGAGAATCCTAGGGGAGACGGTGTCAAAGGCCTTGCTGAAGTCCAGGCAGACCACATCCACAGCCTTCCCCTCATCCCCCAGGCAGTCACCCGATGATAAAAGGAGATCAGGTTGGTCAGACAGGACCTGCCCTTCCTAACCCCGTGCTGGCTGGGTCTGATCCCTTGCCCATCCTGCAGGTGCTGTGGGATTGCCCCCAGGATGAGCTGTTCCATGACCCTGCCAGGCACTGAGGTCAGGCTGACAGGCCTGGAGTTTCCTGGGTCCTCTTTCCGGCCCTTTTTGTGGATTGATGTGACATTCCCCAACTTCCAATCATCTGGGATGTCCCCAGTGAGCCAGGACTGTTGGTAGATGACCGAGAGAGGCTTGGTGAGCTCTTCTGCCAGCTCCCTCATCACCTTTGGGTGGATCCCATCTGGTCCCATGGACTTGTGGGGATCCAAGCATCTCAGCTTTAGAAGTGTTCAGTGTTGGAAAATCCTGGGGAGATTATTCCAGGGGTGTTTTTATTCTCATGGGGAAAATTTCTTCAATCAAAATCTCCCCAGGAATAACCTGGGCCTTTTATTCCTCATCTTTCCTTTGGAAAAAAGGAGTCTCCTTCTTTGTAGCCATTCTGGAACATGATGATGAGGTCTCCCCTAAGCTTTTTTTTTGTCTCTCCAAGCTGACCAACCCCATGTTTGCCTTCCCAAAACTATCCTCACCTTCATGGTGCTTCCCTAGGTTTTCTCCAGCCCATCCACAGCTTTGTTTGTGGGTGGTGGGGACCAAAACTGAACAGGAGTTATTCAGATCAAAACAAAAAAAAACCCTTTTAAATATCCTGAAATAAATTTGTGTCTATTAAACACAGCAAGCACAGCTGGAAACTAGAAATGGAAGTGGTCTAAGTGTTGGGGCTGGTACAGAAATATTTCCAGCTCCTTTTGGGGGCTTTTTTGCTTCCCTCTCCTGTTGTTTCTCACAAAATCTCCAGCAAAAAGTTCTCTGCTTGGAATCCTTCCTCCTCTGCTGCAAACTCCCTGCTGGTGGTAAAATCAGCTGCAATATCCAACTTTTTTTTTCCTCCAAAGCCTCTCTCCAGCTTCTTTTTCCTCCTCCTGCTACTCTAAGGAATTCACTGCTTTTGGGGGAATTGTGGTGGAGCAGAAAGTGCTGGATCTTCCTCTAGTAAATCTGGGATGCTCCTCAGTGCTGCCCTTTTGCCTTTTCCCTGGGTACCAGTCAATTCTCATCTGTTTTCTCCTGAAATCCCATTTTTTCCAGCCCCAGCAAGAGGGATTTGCTGGGGAATGGCAATAATTTATACATCCTGCTGATGCTGCTAAAGAGGCAAGGAAATTTATGACTTGCTTAGCTCCATCTCTGCAAGATGGGTTGAGAAAAATCAAACAACCCCTTGTCTGCAAGTCCAAGGACAATAAATGCCTGGCCTGGAGCATCAGGGACATCATTATCTGCCTGAATATCTGGGGATGTTATCCCCAAGAGTAGTTAATGCATTCTCTTGGTTTCAATCTATTAAATTGTTACTCAATTTATTTTCTATTTAGTTGGCAGTAACCCCTGGTATTAACCTTTCCTTCTTTAGCAGGTGTGGGAAGAAAAGAACAGGCAGCAACCAGAGATGTACCTGAAATGATGAGGAGCTTGCTGGAGGATGGAAATCTGTTTGCAAATGGCTTGGAAGAAACTCTGGTGGGGTGGAGTGAGCTGAGAAATTCAGGAGATTCATCTTTCAGCTCCCTCAAATGGTGGGATTTCAACTTCTTGCTCAGAGGAGTCAGGTTTGTGCTGGGTTCACCTTGGAATCCCTCATTTATTGGTTGTTATCAAGAGGCAAATGGGCTCCAATGCAGCTTGGAATCCCTTAATTATAGTTTCCTATTAAAAGAATTAAAGGAAAATGGGGAATTAAAGGAAAATGGCTCCAATGCAGCTTGGAATCCCTTAATTAAAGTTTTCTATTAAAGGAATGAAAGGAAAATGGGGAATTAAAGGGAAATGGCTGCAATGCAGCTTGGAATCCCTTAATTATAGTTTCCTATTAAAAGAATTAAAGGAAAATGGGGAATTAAAGGGAAATGGCTCCAATGCACAGCCTGGGACACACAGGGAAGTCTGGAAACCCTCTGGGCAGGAGGAATATTTCCATGCTAAAAGAACATTACTCCAAAACCTGGAATTTGGAGCCACATTGAACTGGGAATATCTAAATACCAAAAAACCAATATAAATTGGTTTATATGATCTAAAGGAATACTCTCTATCCTCAGCAGCCCAAGGAAAAATAAGATTATTGTGGCAAGAAGTCCTAAAGTTGCAGAAAACTTGGTGTTGCCAGGTTTCTTCAAATGGTTTCTCCTCATTTAAATAGAATTCCAGAACTCTTTGGATCCCAGCTGCTCAGAGGAGTCAGGTTTGTGCTGGGTTCACCTTGGAATCCCTCATTTATTGGTTGTTATTAAAAGCAAATGGGCTCCAATGCAGCTTGGAATCCTTTAATTATAGTTTCCTGTTAAAAGAATGAAAGGAAAATGGAGAATTAAAGGGAAATGGCTCCAATGCACAGCCTGGGACACACAGGGAAGTCTGGAAACCCTCTGGGCAGGAGGAATATTTCCATGCTAAAAGAACATTACTCCAAAACCTGGAATTTGGAGCCACATTGAACTAAATACCAAAAAAAAAAAAAAAATATTGCTTTATTTATTGATCTAAAGTAATACTTTATCCTCAGCAGCCCAAGGAAAAATAAGATTATTGTGTCAAGAAGTCATCAAATTGCAGAAAACTTGGTGTTGCCAGGTTTCTTCAAATGGTTTCTCCTCATTTAAATAGAATTCCAGAACTCTTTGGATCCCAGCTGCTCAGAGGAGTCAGGTTTGTGCTGGGTTCACCTTGGAATCCCTCATTTATTGATTGTTATCAAGAGGCAAATGGGTTCCAATGCAGCTTGGAATCCCTTAATTATAGTTTCCTGTTAAAAGAATGAAAGGAAAATGGAGAATTAAAGGGAAATGGGTCCAATGCAGCTTAGAATCCTTTAATTATAGTTTTCTATTAAAAGAATGAAAGGAAAATGGAGAATTAAAGTAAGATGGCTCCAATGCAGCTTGGAATCCCTTAATTACAGTTTTCTATTAAAAGAATTAAAAGAAAATGGAGAATTAAAGGGAAATGGCTCCAATGCACAGCTTGGGACACACAGGGAAGTCTGGAAACCCTCTGGGCAGGAGGAATATTTCCATGCTAAAAGAACATTACTCCAAAACCTGGAATTTGGAGCCACATTGAACTAAATACCAAAAAAAAAAAAAAATTGCTTTATTTACTGATCTAAGTAATACTTTATCCTCAGCAGCCCAAGGAAAAATAAGATTATTGTGGCAAGAAGTCATCAAGTTGCAGAAAAACTTGGTGTTGCCAGGTTTCTTCAAATGGTTTCTCCTCACTTAAATAGAATTCCAGGGGCATTCCAGGGGAAGGCTGTGGATGTGGTCTACCTGGATTTCAGCAAGGCCTTTGACACTGTCCCCCACAGCATTCTCCTGGAAAAGCTGTCAGGCCATGGCTCAGGCAGGAGCACTCTGTGCTGGGTTAGGAACTGGCTGGAGGGCCGGGCCCAGAGAGTGGTGCTGAACGGGGCTGCATCCAAATGGCGGCCGGTCACTAGTGGTGTCCCCCAGGGATCAGTGTTGGGCCCAGTGCTGTTTAATATCTTGAGGGAGGATTTAGAGGAGGGCATTGAGTCCATCCTCAGGAAATTCCCAGCTGACACTAAGCTGGGGGGAAGTGTGGATCAGCTGGAAGGCAGGAGGGCTCTGCAGAGGGACCTGGAGAGACTGGAGAGTTGGGCTGATCCCAAGGGGATGAGGTTGAAGATTCCAAGGGCCGGGTCCTGCACTTTGGCCACAAGAAGCCCCTGGGGAGCTCCAGGCTGGGCAGGGAGTGGTTGCAGCAAGGGAGCTGGGAGTCTGGCTTGCCAGGAAGCTGAAGAGGAGGCAGCAGTGTGGCCAGGTGGCCAAGAAGGCCAATGGCATCCTGGGCTGGCTGAGGAAGAGCGTGGCCAGCAGGTCCAGGGAAGGGATTCTGCCCCTGTGCTCAGCCCTGGGGAGGCCACAGCTTGAGTCCTGTGTCCAGTTCTGGGCCCCTCAGCAAGTCCCTCAGGAAGGAGCTTGAGGTGGTGGAGCAGGTGCAGAGAAGAGCAAGGAGGCTGGGAAGGGATCCAGCAGAATTCCTGGGAGGAAGGAAGGGCTGAGGGAGCTGGGGGTGTTGAGGCTGGAGAAGAGGAGGCTCAGGGGAGAGCTCATCACTCTCTGCAACTCCCTGCAAGGAGGTTGGAGCCAGGGGGGGGTTGGGCTCTTTTCCCAGGCAACTCTCAGCAAGACAAGAGGGCACAAAGGGTCTCAAGTTGTGCCAGGGGAGGTTTAGGTTGGAGATGAGAAAGAATTTCTTTCTGGAGAGGGTGATCAGCCCTTGGAATGGGCTGCCCAGGGAAGTAGTGGATTCTCCGTGTCTGGAGATCTTTCCAAAGAGCCTGGATGTGGCACTCAGTGCCATGGGCTGGGAACCACGGGGGGAGTGGATCAAGGGTTGGACTTGATGAGCTCTGAGCTCCCTTCCAACCCAGCCCATTCTGTGATTCTATGATTAAATAAATCAAAGCTGAGGCTAAAACTGCAGCATCAACAGTGCTTGGTGTTTCTTGAACAAATGCCAACCTTCCTGGAGCAAAGCTGTCACCTGCCTGTCCCTAAGGGGACCCAACACCTTCCCTCATTCACTTTCCAGCTCCTCTTTCCTCCCTGATGGGCAGAAAAAAAAAAGAAAAGCCAAATCCTCAATGAAGCAACAGGAACACATGGGGAAAACAACCCCAGCAGGTGAGGAATTGTGGGGAAGCCCTTGCAGCCCAGCAGCAAGACCATTCCTGGATTCCCTGGTGGCACCTGGCAGGAATTTCATGGATCTTCATTGAAACCATGAGCTAAGTTTTCAGGGAAAAAACACAGATTTTTTAATTTTTTTTTTCTATTCCATTTCATTCTATTCCAGTTGTCCCATTCTGGGACAATTCTTCCAATTAAAACTGCATTTTTTGCAAGATTTATGAAAGGTTTGAAGAAGAGGAGAAGGCTGATATTAGGGTGAGAACAACTCTGGAAAATTTAAATCCCCTTTGGGATATTTTTTTACTGCCTTCTGTGGGGAAAACAGAAAGCTTAGAGATATGGGAGCAGGCAGGATGTGAATTTTTTCCTCATATTGTGTAATCCTTGAATCCAAGCACCCAAAAGCTGATGTTTTCCCAACAAGATGTGTCAATTAAATTCCCCTTTTAGGAGCATCATGTTTCTTGAGCTGTGAATCTATACACCAGAGGCCAAATAATCCCTCCCTACCATATCAAAATCCAACTCTTCCATCAACCTAATTTAATTCTGAGCTCCACAACATTATTTAGACACCCATTCAAGCCATGATTTAAAGACTTCAAGTGATGGAGAAGCCCTCAGCCCCTGAGTTAATTATCCCAACAGTTAATTACATTCATTGTTAAAACTCTGCACATGATTTTTTTTTCCTCAATTCATCTCACTTGGGTTTCCAATCTGTGACTCTTGACCCTTTAACCCTGAGAACTTAAGAGCTGACATCTGCCTTCCAGCACTGTGAGCATCAGATTCAAGCAGGAAAGCTTCTGGTTGCCAAAAAATCTGCCAAAAAAATTAATGGAAAATGCATTAATAAATTGCATCAAAATATTGGGTTGCATTCAGGTGGTTTGGTTTGATTTTCCTTTTTCATGTGGAATTACTTCCTTCTGGTCCATGTCAGCTCTTTACTGGAACTCAAATCTGGTGTTTTCACTAAAACCCCTTCTTTAACCCCTTCTTCTGTTCAATATCTTCACTGATGATTTAGAGGAGGGCATTGAGTCCATCCTCAGGAAATTCCCAGCTGACACTAAGCTGGGGGGAAGTGTGGATCAGCTGGAAGGCAGGAGGGCTCTGCAGAGGGACCTGGAGAGACTGGAGAGTTGGGCTGATCCCAAGGGGATGAGGTTGAAGATTCCAAGGGCCGGGTCCTGCACTTTGGCCACAAGAAGCCCCTGGGGAGCTCCAGGCTGGGCAGGGAGTGGTTGCAGCAAGGGAGCTGGGAGTCTGGCTTGCCAGGAAGCTGAAGAGGAGGCAGCAGTGTGGCCAGGTGGGCAAGAAGGCCAATGGCATCCTGGGCTGGCTGAGGAAGAGCATGGCCAGCAGGTCCAGGGAAGGGATTCTGCCCCTGTGCTCAGCCCTGGGGAGGCCACAGCTTGAGTCCTGTGTCCAGTTCTGGGCCCCTCAGGAAGTTGAGGAAGGAGCTTGAGGTGCTGGAGCAGGTGTAGAGAAGAGCAAGGAGGCTGGGAAGGGATCCAGCAGAATTCCTGGGAGGAACGAAGGGCTGAGGGAGCTGGGGGTGTTGAGGCTGGAGAAGAGGAGGCTCAGGGGAGACCTCATCACTCTCTACAACTCCCTGAAAGGAAGTTGGAGCCAGGGGGGGGTTGGGCTCTTTTCCCAGGCAACTCTCAGCAAGACAAGAGGGCACAAAGGGTCTCAAGTTGTGCCAGGGGAGGTTTAGGTTGGAGATGAGAAAAAATTTCTTTCTGGAGAGGGTGATCAGGCATTGGAATGGGCTGCCCAGGGAAGTAGTGGATTCTCCGTGTCTGGAGCTCTTTCCAAAGAGCCTGGATGTGGCACTCAGTGCCATGGGCTGGGAACCACGGGGGGAGTGGATCAAGGGTTGGACTTGATGAGCTCTGAGCTCCCTTCCAACCCAGCCCATTCTGTGATTCTGTGATTTTAAAACCCAAAATAGATCTGAATTTTCTATATTTGGGATATATTACTAATTCATCAGGGAGGATTTAGCCCAAAGGGTCACATAACTCTTTCTAAATAGCAGATTTTTGCCTTTTTGGGTGCAGGACAGATTGCACCAAAGATTTCTTCCCCAAGAGGGGAATTTCTTGG
>CM041114.1:30197562-30307452 GCA_023079485.1 Archilochus colubris | reverse complement strand
GACCGCGGCAGGACTGGACTCCGTCGTGCCGTGATCCAGGGGGGCCTGGGGACACTTTTGGGGCCCCCCGATGAATTCTGTCAGATAAGCCTCCCCTACTCCCTTGGCTCCAGACCTACCTCATACTGAAAAGGTATTTATATATATTTGTTTGGGTTTCGAGGCCTCTAGGAAAGAGGGGGTTAGAGTCCCCCAGGGGGTTAGAGTTCCCCAGGAGGTTTGAGTTCCTCAGGATTCACAGGGACGTGGGAGATGGATTGGAGTCCAGTCTAGCGCTGAGTTCGTCCCTCTCCGGGGTTGAAGTCCCCAGGAGAATTTGAGTTCATTCACAGCAGTGGGAAGCTGCACTCTCTGTGTTGTATCGTGTTGATAAAGGGGTTTTGGTAATGCTGTGGTTCATATGATCATACGGTGATGGATGATTATGTTATTCTGTTGTATTGCTTGTCAGTAATCTGAGTGTTTTGGGTGATGACGCGTCCCTATCGAAGGACCTGAAAGGAGGCTGTAGTGGTGGGAACTGGACTCTTTTCACAGACGCCCTTCAACAAGACAAGAGGACACAGTCTTAAGTTGTGCCAGGGGAGGTTTAGGTTAGATATTAGAAAGAATTTCTTCACGGAGAGGGTGATTAGGCTATGGAATGGACTGCCCGGGGAGGTGGTAGATTCTCCGTCCCTGGAGACATTTAAAAAAAGACTGGATGTGGCACTCATTGCCATGGTCTAGCAACTGCTCCGGTGGGTCAAGGGTTGGACTAGATGATCTCTGAGGTCCCTTCCAACCCGGCTAATTCTATGATTCTATGATTCTATGAAAGTTTTATGGCTTTATCTCCGGGGGGGTTGCGGGGAGTCTTTTGCCGCGACACCCGGCAGGTATTCGTGGTCTGTAGCGGCATCTTGTGACCGTAGGCGGGAAAGCAACGTGTGAGGTTTTGTGTCAGATTTTACCTGTGCAGAGTTCTGACTGAAAGTGCGGTGTGTGTGTGCGTGACTGAGACGCAATTGGATTGCGAAGCGAGTGCGGGTCCCGATTTGCGGTTCCATGTCACCCGCGAGGGGACCGGCCAGAGACGGACGAAGCGATTGGTGTGAATCTGGAGTTTTAAAACAAAATAAAAAGTGCGCTTGAATGCTGGAATAAGTGGAGTAAGGTGTTGAAATTGTAAATTGCTGAAATCTGAATAGAATTTGGTAATCCAGTCCCACAGTTGTAACCTCTCGACCAGGCATAATGGGCACTGGACAGAGTAAGGAAATTGATGCTTCTCAAATGTGTGGCTATACTGCAAACTGAATAATATAGAATCATAGAATCATAGAATTAGCCGGGTTGGAAGGGACCTCAGAGATCATCGAGTCCAACCCTTGACCCACCGGAGCAGTTGCTAGACCATGGCACTGAGTGCCACATCCAGTCTTTTTTTAAATGTCTCCAGGGACGGAGAATCCACCACCTCCCCGGGCAGTCCATTCCATAGCCTGATCACCCTCTCCATGAAGAAATTCTTTCTAATATCTAACCTAAACCTCCCCTGGCACAACTAAGACTGTGTCCTCTTGTCTTGTTGAAGGTTGTCTGTGAAAAGAGTCCAGTTCCCACCTCGCTACAGCCTCCTTTCAGGGAGTTGTAGACAGCAATGAGGTCTCCCCTGAGCCGCCTCTTCTTCAGGCTGAACAGCCCCAGCTCTCTCAGCCTCTCCTCATAGGGCCTGTGCTCGAGTCCCTTCACCAGCCTGGTTGCCCTCCTTTGGACCTGTTCCAGGACCTCTACATCCTTCTTAAACTGAGGGGCCCAGAACTGGACACAGTACTCGAGGTGTGGCCTAACCAGCGCTGAGTACAGGGGAAGAATCACCTCCCTGGACCTGCTGGTGATGCTGTTTTTGATACAGGCCAGGATGCCATTGGCCTTCTTGGCCACCTGGGCACACTGCTGCCTCCTCTTCAGCTTCCTGGCAATCCAGACTCCCAGGTCCCTTTCTGCCACTCTGTGCCCAGCCTGGAGCTCCCCATGGGGTTGTTGAGGCCAAAGTGCAGGACCCGGCACTTGGCCGTGTTAAACCTCATCCCCTTGGGATCAGCCCAACTCTCCAGTCTGTCCAGGTCCCTCTGCAGAGCCCTCCTGCCTTCCAGCTGATCCACAGTCCCCCCCAGCTTAGTGTCATCTGTGAATTTGCTGATGATGGACTCAATCCCTTCATCTAAATCATCAATGAAGATATTGGACAGCACTGGGCCCAACACTGATCCCTGGGGGACACCACTGGTGACCGGCTGCCAACTGGATCAGCCCCGTTCAGCACCACTCTCTGGGCCCGGCCCTCCAGCCAGTTCCTAACCCAGCACAGAGTGCTCCTGTCCAAGCTGCGGGCTGACAGCTTTTCTAGGAGATTCCTAGGGGAGACGGTGTCAAAGGCCTTGCTGAAGTCCAGGTAGACCACATCCACAGCCTTCCCCTCATCCACCAGTCGGGTCACCCGATCATAAAAGGAGATCAGATTGGTCAGACAGGACCTGCCCTTCCTAAGCCCGTGCTGGCTGGGTCTGATCCCTTGCCCATCCTGCAGGTGCTGTGTGATTGCACTGAGGATGCAATTCCCCACCCAAATTTCCTCCTCAAATTTCCCCTCCAGTTTCCCCCCCAATCTCCCCCCCCGTTTCTTCCCCAAATTCCCTCCCCAGTTCTTTCCCCAATTTCCCCCCCAATTCCCATCTTAATTCACCCCCCAACTGCCCTCCCACTTCCCCCCCAAATTCCCCCCAATTTCCCCCCAATTTCCCCCCCAATTTCCCCCCCAATTTCCCCCCCAATTTCCCCCCCAACTTCCCCCCATCTTCCCCCCCATCTTCCCCCCCAGTTCCCCCCCAGTTCCCTCTGAATTTCCCCCCAATTTCTCCCCAATTTCCCTCAAATTCCCCCCAAATTTCCCCCCCAAATTCCCCCCAATTTCCCCCCCAATTTCCCCCCAATTTCCCCCCCAACTTCCCCTCAACTTCCCCCCAACTTCCCCCCCAACTTCCCCCCATCTTCCCAGTTCCCCCAGTTCCCCCAATTTCCCCAATTTCTCCCCAATTTCCCTCAAATTACCCCCAAATTTCCCCCAATTTCCCCCCAATTTCCCCCAATTTCCCCACATTTCCCCCAAATTCCCCAATTTCCCCCAATTTCCCCCAATTTTCCCCAAATCCCCCCAATTTCCCTCCCCCCAATTCCCCCCAGATTTCCCCAAATCCCCCAATTTCCCCCCAATTTCTCCCCAATTTCCCTCAAATTTCCCCCCCAAATTCCCCCCAAATTCCTCACCTCATTCCCCCCAATTTCCCCCCCCCTCAATTTCCCTTCCCCAAATTTTTTCCCCCCCTCAAAATTTCATTTTTTTTCTCTTTTCCCACAGGTGCCCCTCAAGGGCCCCTCCCCCCCCTCAGGACCCCTCTAAAGAAGGACCCGGGAAGGGGGGGGCTCTGCCAGGTAAAGGGGGGTCCGGGGGGTTCCCCTTTTTGGGGGGGGGATGTCCCTTTTTTTTAATTCCTTTTTTGGGGGGTTTGTTTTTTATTTTTGGGGGGGGTCCTTTTTTTGATTTCCTTTTTTTTGGGGGGGTTCCCTTTATTTTTTTAATTCCTTTTTTTTAAATTCTTTTTTGGGGCTTCCCTTTACTTTTTCATTTCCTTTTTTTTTTGGGTGGGTTCCCCTTTTTTTTTTTAGTTTCTTTTTTTGGGGAGCTCCCTTCTTTTTTATTCTTTATTTTTTTCTTAATTCCTTTTTTTTGGGGGAGCTTTTTTCTTTATTCCTTTTTTTTTTTTTGGAGGGGGAGTCCTATATTTTTTAGATTTCTTTTATTTTTTTTTTCTTTTCTTTCTTTTGGGGGGGTTTCTTTTATTTTCTTATGTCCTTTTTTGGGGGGGTTCCTTTTTTTTTTAATTCCTTTATTTTGAGGTTCCCTCTTTTAATTTTTTTTGAGGGGGGGTCCCTTATTTTTTTTACTTTTTTAAGAGGGCCCCTTTTTTTTTTTTATTCCCTTTTTTGGGGTCCCCTTTTTTATTTTTAATTTTTTGGGGGGAATCCCTTATTTTTTTAATTCCTCTATTTTGGGGGGGTTCCTTTTTTTTTTTTTTAATTCTTTTTTTCCTTTAGGTTCAGGGAGGGTCCCCCTGGAACCCAGCTCCATCCCTGCCCCTCCCCCACCCGTGTGAGTGACACTGGGGACACTTTGGGGGCATTTGAAAAAATCTGAAAAAATCTGGGGACATTTTGGGGCAATTTGGGGCCATTTTGGGGTTTCCTGGTCCCCATTCTGAGCCCCTGGTGCCATTTCTGACGCCCCAAAAACCTCCCCCAAAAAACCCCTAAAATCTCTATTTTTTTTTTTTTCCTGCTTTTTTGAATTTTTTTTCCCTCTTTTTCCCAGAAAATATTTTTCCCTGGAAGATTTCGAGGTGGGGAGGCCCCTGGGGAAGGGAAAATTCAGGAATCTTCACCTGGCCCGGGAGAAATCCTCGGGATTCCTGGTGGCCCTCAAGGTGCTCTTCAAATCCCAAGTGGAAAAAGAGGGGTTGGAGCATCAGGTGAGGAGGGAGATCGAGATCCAGGCACACCTCAGGTGAACTGGGAGCACTGGGAGCCACTGGGAAAGGGACTGGGATCCATAAAAGGCACTGGGAGGCACTGGGAGGGAGTTTCTGGGTGCTGGAGCAACAGTTTGAGAGGGAAATGGTTGTCCAAGCCCTTCCCAGTTTGAACTGGGAGGACACTGGGAGGATCCTGGGAGGCACTGGGAGGATCCTGGGAGGTCCCTCTTGCCCCTCCCCCCAGGCACCCCAACATCCTTCGCCTCTACAATTACTTCCACGACCGCCGCCGCGTTTTCCTCATCCTGGAATTCGCCCCCCTGGGGAGCTCCACAAGGAGCTCCAGAGGTGTGGGAGGTTGGATGCCACCCGGACGGCCACGGGGAGGCCCAGAATTCCCCAAAATCCCCCCAAAATTCCTTGAAAAACGGAAAATTGTGAAAAGGCGAAATTTTGAAAAAAATGGTGACGTTTGGGGGGAAATCACCCAAAAATTCCCAAATTGTGAGGTAAAAAGGGGGTGAAATTTTTCAGGGAATTCTCAGAATTCCAAGAAAAATTCAAGATTGACTCAAATTCTGTGGAAAATGGCTCAAATTTCATTAAAATATTTTAAAAATGTAAAATCTAAGAAAAACCTTACAATTTGACTCAATTCGTTAAAAATTGTTCAAATTTCATTAAAATGTTTAAAAATTTGTAAAATTTCTAAATTATTTAAAAATTGACTCAAAGTTGGTAAAAAAACGACTCAAATTCCATTGAAATTTTTTAGAAATTGATGGAAATTAAGGAAGATCTTAAAATTGACCCAAAATCAGTGAAAAATGGCTGAAATTTCATTAAAAGATTTTAAAATTTGTGGAATTCCAAAAAAATTTTAAAATTTACTCACATTTTGAGAAAATGGCTGAAATTTCATTAAAATATTTAAAAACTTGTGAAATTAAAAAAAAGATAAAATTTGACTCAAATTCCATGAAAAAATGGCTGAAATTTCATTAAAATATTTTAAAATTTGTGGAATTTAAAGAAAATTTAAAATTTGAATCAAATTGTGCTAAAAATGGCTCAAATTTTGTGAAAATATAAAAAATTCATGGAATTTTTTAAAAATTGAAGATTTGTCTCAAATTCTGTGAAAAAATAGCTCCGATTTCATGAAAGTGGTCAAAAATTTATGGAACTTTAAAAAATTTTAGAATTCACTTAATTTCGGTGAAAAAATGGCTGAAATTTCATGAGAATATTAAAAATCTGTGGAATTAAAAATTAAAATTGATCCAAGTTTTGTTAAAAATAGCTTAAATTGCATAAAAATATTTTTAAAATTCATGGGATTTAAGAAAAATATAAAAATTTACTCAAATTTTGTTAAAAATGGCTCAAATTGCAGCAAAATCACAGAATCACAGAACTGGCTGGGTTGGAAGGGAGCTCAGAGATCATCAAGTCCAACCCTTGATCCACTCCCGCTGCAGTTCCCAGCCCATGGCACTCAGTGCCACATCCAGGCTCTTTGGAAAGATCTCCAGACACGGAGAATCCACTACTTCCCTGGGCAGCCCATTCCAATGTCTGATCACCCTCTCCAGAAAGAAATTCTTTCTCAGCTCCAACCTAAACCTCCCCTGGCACAACTTGAGACCCTGCCCTCTTGTCTTGCTGAGAGTTGCCTGGGAAAAGAGCCCAACCCCCCCTGGCTCCAACCTCCTTTCAGGGAGTTGGAGAGAGTGATGAGGTCTCCCTGAGCCTCCTCTTCTCCAGCCTCAACACCCCCAGCTCCCTCAGCCCTTCCTCACAGCAATTCTGCTGGATCCCTTCACAGCCTCCTTGCTCTTCTCTGGACCTGCTCCAGCTCCTCAAGCTCCTTCCTGAGCTGAGGGGCCCAGAACTGGACACAGGACTCAAGCTGTGGCCTCCCCAGAGCTGAGCACAGGGGCAGAATCCCTTCCCTGGACCTGCTGGCCACGCTGTTCCTGAGCCAGCCCAGGATGCCATTGGCCTTCTTGGCCACCTGGGCACACTGCTGGCTCATGGTCACCTTCCTCGCAATCCAAACTCCCAGGTCCCTTTCTGCCTGGCTGCTCTCCAACCACTCTGTGCCCAGCCTGGAGCTCCCCATGGGGTTCTTGTCTTGAACCTCATCCCCTTGGGATCAGCCCAACTCTCCAGTCTGTCCAGGTCCCTCTGCAGGGGTGCTATGAAGTGCTAGGGGGTGCTACGGATACTATGGGGTGCTATGGGTGCTATGAGGTGCTAGGGGGTGATATGGGGTGCTAGGGGTGCTATGGGGTGATATGGGGTGATATGGGGTGCTATGGGGTGATATGGGGTGCTAGGGGTGCTATGGGGTGATATGGGGTGATATGAGGTGCTAGGGGTGATATGGGGTGCTATGGGGTGCTATGGGGTGCTATGGGGCGCTATGGGGTGATATGGGGTACTAGGGGTGATATGGGGTGCTATGGGGTGATATGGGGCGCTATGGGGTGATATGGGTGATATGGGGTGACATGGGGTGATATGGGGTGCTATGGGGTGATATGGGGTGCTAGGGGTGATATGGGGCGCTATGGGGTGCTATGGGTGCTATGGGGTGATATGGGGTGATATGGGGTGATATGGGGTGCTATGGGGTGATATGGGGTGCTAGGGGGTGCTATGGGGAGATATGGGGCGCTATGGGTGCTATGAGGTGCTAGGGGGTGATATGGGGTGCTATGGGGTGATATGGGGTGCTATGGGGTGATATGGGTGATATGGGGTGCTATTAGGTGCTATGGGGTGATATGGGGTGCTATGGGGTGATATGGGGTGCTAGGGGTGCTATGGGGTGATATGGGGTGATATGAGGTGCTAGGGGTGATATGGGGTGCTATGGGGTGCTATGGGGTGCTATGAGGTGCTATGGGGTGATATGGGGTGATATGAGGTGCTAGGGGTGATATGGGGTGCTATGGGGTGCTATGGGGTGCTATGGGGTGATATGGGGTGATATGGGGTGATATGGGGTGCTATGGGGTGATATGGGGTGCTAGGGGGTGCTATGGGGTGATATGGGGTGCTATGAGGTGCTAGGGGGTGATATGGGGTGCTATGGGGTGATATGGGGTGCTATGGGTGCTATGGGTGCTATGGGGTGCTATGGGTGCTATGGGGTGATATCGGGCGCTATGGGTGCTATGGGGTGCTATGGGGTGATATGGGGTGCTATGGGGTGCTATGGGTGCTATGGGGTGCTATGGGGTGATATCGGGCGCTATGGGTGCTATGGGGTGATATGGGGTGATATGGGGTGCTATGGGGTGATATGGGGCGCTAAGGGGTGATATGGGGTGCTATGCGGTGCTAGGGGGTGATATGGGGTGCTAGGGGGTGATATGGGGTGATATGGGGTGCTAGGGGGTGATATGGGGTGATATGGGGTGCTAGGGGTGATATGGTTGCTATGGGGTGATATGGGGTGATATGGGGTGCTATGGGTGCTATGGGGTGCTATGGGGTGATATGGGGTGCTATGGGTGCTATGGGGTGCTATGGGGTGATATGGGGTGATATGGGGCGCTATGGGGTAATATGGGGTGCTAGGGGGTGCTATGGGGTGCTAGGGGGTGATATGGGGTGCTAGGGGGTGATATGGGGTGCTATGAGGTGCTATGGGTGCTATGGGGTGCTATGGGGTGCTATGGGGTGATATGGGGCGCTATGGGGTGATATGGGGTGCTAGGGGGTGATATGGGGTGATATGAGGTGCTAGGGGGTGATATGGGGTGCTATGGGGTGATATGGGGTGATATGGGGTGATATGGGGTGATATGGGGTGCTAGGGGTGATATGGGGTGCTATGGGGTGCTAGGGGGTGATATGGGGCGCTATGGGGTGATATGGGGTGCTATGGGTGCTATGGGGTGCTAGGGGGGGCTAGGGAGTGATATGGGGTGCTATGGGTGCTAGGCGGTGCTATGGGGTGCTATGGGTGATATGGGTGCTATGGGGTGATATGGGGCGCTATGGGGTGATATGGGTGATATGGGGTGCTATGGGGTGCTATGGGGTGCTATGGTTGCTATGGGGTGATATGGGGTGATATGGGGTGCTATGGGGTGATATGGGGTGCTATGGTTGCTATGGGGTGATATGGGGTGATATGGGGTGCTATGGGTGCTATGGGGTGCTATGGGGTGATATGGGGTGATATGGGGCGCTATGGGGTGCTATGGGGTGCTATGGGTGCTATGGGGTGCTATGGTTGCTATGGGGTGATATGGGGTGATATGTGGTGATATGGGGTGCTATGGGGTGATATGGGTGATATGGGGTGATATGGGGTGCTAGGGGGTGATATGGGGCGCTATGGGTGCTATGGGGTGCTATGGGTGATATGGGGTGCTATGGGGTGATATGGGGTGCTATGAGGTGCTATGGGGTGCTATGGGGTGATATGGGGTGATATGGGGTGCTAGGGGGTGATATGGGGTGCTATGGGTGATATGGGGTGATATGGGTGCTATGAGGTGCTAGGGGGTGTTATGGGGTGCTATGGGGTGATATGGGGTGCTATGGGTGCTATGGGTTGCTAGGGGGTGCTAGGGGGTGATATGGGGTGATATGGGTGATATGGGGTGCTAGGGGTGCTATGGGGTGATATGGGGTGCTATGCGGTGATATGGGGTGCTATGAGGTGCTAGGGGTGATATGGGGTGCTAGGGGTTGCTAGGGGGTGACATGTGGTGATATGGGGTGCTATGGGGTGCTATGGGGTGATATGGGGTGATATGGGGTGCTATGGGTGCTATGGGGTGCTATGGGGTGATATGGGGCGCTATGGGGTGATATGGGTGCTATGGGGTGCTATGGTTGCTATGGGGTGCTATGGGGTGCTATGGGTGCTGTGGGGTGCTATGGGGCGATATGGGGTGATATGGGGTGCTATGGGTGCTATGGGGTGCTATGGGGCGATATGGGGTGATATGGGGTGCTATGGGTGCTATGGGGTGCTATGGGGCGATATGGGGTGATATGGGGTGCTATGGTTGCTATGGGGTGATATGGGGTGCTATGGGTGCTATGGGGTGCTATGGGGTGATATGGGGCGCTATGGGTGCTATGGGTGCTATGGGGTGATATGGGACGCTAAGGGGTGATATGGGGTGCTATGAGGTGATATGGGTGGTATTGGGTGATATGGGGTGCTATGGGGTTATATGGGGTGATATGGGGTGCTAGGGGGTGCTATGGGGTGATATGGGGTGCTAGGTGGTGATATGGGGTGATATGGGGTGCTATGGGGTGATATGGGGCGCTATGGGGTGATATGGGTGATATGGGGTGCTATGGGGTGCTAGGGGGTGATATGGGGTGCTATGGGGTGATATGGGGTGCTATGGGTTCTATGGGGTGCTATGGGGTGATATGGGGTGCTATGGGGTGCTATGGGGTGCTATGGGTGCTATGGGGTGCTAAGGGGTGATATGGGGTGCTAGGGGGTGCTATGAGGTGCTATGGGTGCTATGGTTGCTATGGGGTGCTATGGGGTGATATGGGGTGCTAGGGGGGGCTAGGGAGTGATATGGGGTGCTATGGGTGCTATGAGGTGCTAGGGGGTGCTATGGGGTGCTATGGGGTGATATGGGGTCATATGGGGTGCTAGGGGGTGCTATGGGGTGCTATGAGGTGCTAGGGGTGATATGGGGTGCTATGGGGTGCTATGGGTGCTATGGGTGCTATGAGGTGCTATGGGTGCTATGGGGTGCTAGAAAGTGATATGGGGTGCTATGGGGTGCTAGGGGGTGCTATGGGGTGCTATGGGGTGCTATGGGGTGATATGGGGTGATATGGGGTGCTATGGGGTGATATGGGGTGCTATGGGGTGATATGGGGTGATATGGGGTGATATAGGGCACTATGGGGTGATATGGGGTGCTAGGGGGTGCTATGAGGTTCTATGGGGTGATATGGGGCGCTATGGGGTGAAATGGGGTGCTATGGGTGCTATGGGGTGCTAGGGGTGATATGGGGTGATATGGGGTGCTAGGGGTGCTATGGGGTGATATGGGGCGCTATGGGTGCTATGGGGTGCTATGGGGTGATATGGGGTGCTATGAGGTGCTAGGGGTGATATGGGGTGCTAGGGGGTGATATGGGGTGCTATGGGGTGCTAGGGGTGCTAGGGGGTGCTATGAGTTCTATGGGGTGATATGGGCGCTATGGGGTGATATGGGGTGCTATGGGTGCTATGGGGTGCTAGGGGTGATATGGGGTGATATGGGGTGCTAGGGGTGCTATGGGGTGCTATGGGGTGCTATGGGTGCTATGGGTGCTATGAGGTGCTATGGGGTGCTATGGGGTGCTAGGGGGTGATATGGGGTGATATGGGGCGCTATGGGGTGATATGGGGTGATATGGGGTGATATGAGGTGCTATGGGGTGATATGGGGTGATATGGGGCGCTATGGGGTGATATGGGGTGATATGGGGTGATATGAGGTGCTATGGGGTGCTATGGGGTGATATGGGTGCTATGGGGGGCTATGAGGTGCTAGGGTGATATGGGGTGCTAGGGGGTGATATGGGGTGCTATGGGGTGCTATGGGGTGATATGGGGTGCTATGGGGTGATATGGGGTGCTAGGGGGTGATATGGGGTGCTATGAGGTGCTAGGGGTGATATGGGGTGCTATGGGGTGCTAGGGGGCGCTATGGGGTGATATGGGGCGCTATGGGGTGCTATGGGTGCTATGGGTGCTATGAGGTGCTATGGGGTGAAATGGGGTGCTAGGGGGTGATATGGGGCGCTATGGGGTGATATGGGGTGATATGGGGTGATATGAGGTGCTATGGGGTGATATGGGGTGATATGGGGCGATATGACGTGCTATGGGGTGATATGGGGCGCTATGGCGTGCTAGGGGTGATATGGGGTGCTAGGGGGTGCTATGGGGTGATATGGGGTGCTATGGGTGCTATGGGGTGATATGGGGTGATATGGGGTGATATGGGTGCTATGGGGTGATATGGGGTGCTATGGGGTGCTATGGGGTGCTATGGGGTGATATGGGGTGATATGGGTGCTATGGGGTGATATGGGGTGATATGGGGCGCTATGGGGTGATATGGGGCGCTATGGGGTGCTATGGGTGCTATGGGTGCTATGAGGTGCTATGGGGTGATATGGGGTGATATGGGGCGCTATGAGGTGATATGAGGTGCTATGGGTGCTATGGGGTGCTATGGGGTGCTAGGGGTGATATGGGGCGCTATGAGGTGCTCTTGGGTGATATGGGGTGCTAGGGGGTGCTATGGGGTGCTAGGGGGGGCTAGGGGGTGATATGGGGCGCTATGGGGTGCTAGGGGTGATATGGGGCGCTATGGGGTGCTATGGGTGCTATGGGGTGCTAGGGAGTGATATGGTGTGCTATGGGGTGCTAGGGGGTGCTATGGGGTGCTATGGGGTGCCATGGGGTGCTAGGGGTGATATGGGTGCTATGGGGTGATATGGGGTGATATGGGGTGCTATGGGGTGATTTGGGGTGCTAGGGGTGATATGGGGTGATATGAGGTGCTATGGGGTGCCATGGGGTGCTATGGGTGCTATGAGGTGCTATGGGGTGATATGGGGCGCTATGGGGTGCTATGGGGTGCTAGGGGGTGATATGGGGTGCTATGGGTGCTATGGGGTGCTAGGGGTGATATGGGGTGATATGGGGTGCTAGGGGTGCTATGGGGTGATATGGGGTGCTAGGGGGTGATATGGGGTGCTAGGGATGCTATGGGGTGATATGGGATGATATGGGTGCTATGGGGTGCTATGGGGTGCTATGGGGTGCTAGGGGGTGATATGGGGTGCTATGGGGTGATATGGGGTGCTAGGGGGTGATATGGGGTGCTATGAGGTGCTATGGGTGCTATGGGGTGCAGGGGGTGATATGGGGTGCTATGAGGTGCTATGGGTGCTATGGGGTGCTATGGGGTGATATGGGGTGCTATGGGTGCTATGGGTGATATGGGGTGCTATGGGGTGCTATGGGTGCTATGGGGTGATATGGGGTGATATGGGGTGCTATTGTTGCTATGGGGTGCTATGGGGTGCTATGGGCGCTATGGGGTGATATGGGGCGCTATGGGGTGATATGGGTGTATGGGGTGCTAGGGGTGATATGGGGTGCTAGGGGTGTTAGGGTGATATGGGGTGCTATGGGGTGAGGTGTTAGGGGTGATATGGGGTGCTATGGGGTGCTATGGTTGCTATGGGGTGATATGGGGTGCTATGGGGTGCTATGGGGTGCTATGGGGTGCTATGGGTGCTAGGGGGTGATATGGGGTGCTATGGTTGCTATGGGGTGCTATGGGGTCCTATGTGGTGATATGGGGTGCTATGGGGTGATATGGGGTGCTATGGGGTGCTATGGGGTGCTATGGGGTGATGTGGGGTGCTATGAGGTGCTATGGGTGCTATGGGGTGCTAGGGGGTGATATGGGGTGCTATGGGTGCTATGGTTGCTATCGGGTGATATGGGGTGCTATGGAGTGATATGGGGTGCTATGGGGTGCTATGGGGTGATATGGGGTGCTATGGGGTGATTTGGGGTGCTAGGGGTGATATGGGGTGATATGGGGTGCCATGGGGTGCTATGGGTGCTATGAGGTGCTATGGGGTGATATGGGTGCTATGGGGTGCTAGGGGGTGATATGGGGTGCTAGGGATGCTATGGGGTGATATGGGGTGCTATGGGTGCTATGGGGTGCTAGGGGGGGCTAGGGGGTGATATGGGGCGCTATGGGGTGCTATGGGGTGCTATGGGGTGCTAGGGGTGACATGGGGTGTTATGAGGTGCTATGGGTGCTATGGGATGCTGTGGGGTGATATGGGGTGCTATGGGGTGATATGGGGTGCTATGGGGTGATATGGGGTGCTAGGGGTGATATGGGGTGATATGAGGTGCTATGGGGTGCCATGGGGTGCTATGGGTGCTATGGGGTGATATGGGTGGTATGGGGCGCTATGGGGTGCTATGGGGTGCTATGGGGTGCTATGGGGTGATATGGGGTGCTAGGGGTGCTATGGGGTGCTAGGTGGTGATATGGGGTGATATGGGGCGCTATGGGGTGCTAGGGGGTGATATGGGGTGCTATGGGTGCTATGGGGTGCTAGTGGGGTGATATGGGGTGATATGGGGTGCTATGGGTGATATGTGGTGCTATGGGGTGATATGGGGTGATATGGGGTGATATGGGGTGATATGGGGTGCTATGGGTGATGGGGTGCTATGGGGTGCTATGGGGTGATATGGGGTGATATGGGGTGCTAGGGGGTGCTATGAGGTGCTATGGGGTGATATGGGGTGCTATGGGGTGATATGGGGTGCTAGGGCTGATATGGGGTGATATGGGTGGTATGGGGTGATATGGGGTGCTAGGGGTGATATGGGGTGCTAGGGGGGGCTAGGGGGTGATATGGGGCGCTATGGGGTGCTAGGGGTGATATGGGGCGCTATGGGGTGCTATGGGGCGCTATGGGGTGCTAGGGGTGATATGGGGTGCTATGGGGTGCTATGGGGTGCTAGGGAGTGATATGGGGTGCTATGGGGTGCTAGGGGGTGCTATGGGGTGCTATGGGGTGCTAGGGGTGATATGGGTGCTATGGGGTGCTATGGGGTGCTATGGGGTGCCATGGGGTGCTAGGGGTGATATGGGTGCTATGGGGTGATATGGGGTGATATGGGGTGCTATGGGGTGATATGGGGCTCTATGGGGTGATATGGGGTGCTATGGGGTGATTTGGGGTGCTAGGGTGATATGGGGTGCTATGGGTGCTATGGGTGCTATGGGGTGCAGGGGTGATATGGGGTGCTATGGGGTGATATGGGGTGCTATGGGGTGCTATGGGTGCTATGGGGTGCTATGGGTGATATGGGGTGCTATGGGGTGCTATGGTTGCTATGGGGTGCTATGGGGTGCTATGGGGTGATATGGGGTGATAAGGGGTGATATGGGGTGCTATGGTTGCTTGGGGTGATATGGGGTGATATGGGGTGCTAGGGGGTGATATGGGGTGCTATGGGGTGATATGGGGTGCTATGGGTTATATGGGTGCTATGGGGTGCTATGGGGTGCTATGGGGTGCTATGGGGTGCTATGGGTGCTATGGGGTGATATGGGGTGATATGGGGTGATATGGGGTGATATGGGGTGATATGGGGTGATATGGGGTGATATGGGTGCTATGGGGTGATATGGGTGCTATGGGGTGATATGGGGCACTATGGGGTGATATGGGGTGATATGAGGTGCTATGGGTGCTATGAGGTGCTACGGGGTGATATGGGGTGCTATGGGGTGATATGGGGTGATATGGGGTGATATGGGGTGATATGGGGGTGATATGGGGTGCTAGGGGTGCTATGGGGTGATATGGGGCACTATGGGTGATATGGGGTGATATGGTGCTAGGGGTGCTATGGGGTGATATGGGGTGATATGGGTGCTATGGGGTGATATGGGGTGCTATGGGGTGCTATGGGTGCTATGGGTGCTTGGTGCTAGGGGTGCTAGGGGTGTATGGGGTGCTATGGGTGCTAGGGGGTGATATGGGGTGATATGGGGTGATATGGGTGCTATGGGTGATATGGGGTGCTATGGGTGCTATGGGGTGCTATGGGGTGATATGGGGTGATATGGGGTGCTATGGGTGCTATGGGGTGCTATGGGGTGATATGGGGTGATATGGGGTGATATGGGGTGCTATGGGTGCTATGGGGTGCTATGGGGTGATATGGGGTGATATGGGGTGCTAGGGGTGATATGGGGTGATATGGGGTGCTATGGGTGCTATGGGGTGCTAGGGGGGGCTAGGGGGTGATATGGGGCGCTATGGGGTGCTAGGGGTGATATGGGGCGCTAAGGGTGCTATGGGGTGCTATGGGTGCTATGGGGTGCTATGGGGTGATATGGGGTGCTATGGGGTGCTATGGGTGCTATGAGGTGCTATGGGGTGCTATGGGGTGCTAGGGGTGATATGGGGTGCTAGGGGGTGCTATGGGGTGCTAGGGGGTGATATGGGGTGCTAGGGGGTGATATGGGGTGCTAGGTGATATGGGGTGCTATGGGGTGCTATGGGTGCTATGGGGTGTATGGGGTGATATGGGGTGATATGGGGTGCTATGGGGGTGATATGGGGTGCTATGGGGTGCTATGGGGTGCTAGGGGGTGCTAGGGGGTGATATGGGGCGCTATGGGTGCTATGAGGTGCTAGGGGGTGATATGGGGTGCTATGGGGTGATATGGGGTGCTATGGGTGCTATGGGTGCTATGGGGTGCTATGGGTGCTATGGGGTGATATCGGGCGCTATGGGTGCTATGGGGTGCTATGGGGTGATATGGGGTGCTATGGGGTGCTATGGGTGCTATGGGGTGCTATGGGGTGATATCGGGCGCTATGGGTGCTATGGGGTGATATGGGGTGATATGGGGTGCTATGGGGTGATATGGGGCGCTAAGGGGTGATATGGGGTGCTATGCGGTGCTAGGGGGTGATATGGGGTGCTAGGGGGTGATATGGGGTGATATGGGGTGCTAGGGGGTGATATGGGGTGATATGGGGTGCTAGGGGTGATATGGTTGCTATGGGGTGATATGGGGTGATATGGGGTGCTATGGGTGCTATGGGGTGCTATGGGGTGATATGGGGTGCTATGGGTGCTATGGGGTGCTATGGGGTGATATGGGGTGATATGGGGCGCTATGGGGTAATATGGGGTGCTAGGGGGTGCTATGGGGTGCTAGGGGGTGATATGGGGTGCTAGGGGGTGATATGGGGTGCTATGAGGTGCTATGGGTGCTATGGGGTGCTATGGGGTGCTATGGGGTGATATGGGGCGCTATGGGGTGATATGGGGTGCTAGGGGGTGATATGGGGTGATATGAGGTGCTAGGGGGTGATATGGGGTGCTATGGGGTGATATGGGGTGATATGGGGTGATATGGGGTGATATGGGGTGCTAGGGGTGATATGGGGTGCTATGGGGTGCTAGGGGGTGATATGGGGCGCTATGGGGTGATATGGGGTGCTATGGGTGCTATGGGGTGCTAGGGGGGGCTAGGGAGTGATATGGGGTGCTATGGGTGCTAGGCGGTGCTATGGGGTGCTATGGGTGATATGGGTGCTATGGGGTGATATGGGGCGCTATGGGGTGATATGGGTGATATGGGGTGCTATGGGGTGCTATGGGGTGCTATGGTTGCTATGGGGTGATATGGGGTGATATGGGGTGCTATGGGGTGATATGGGGTGCTATGGTTGCTATGGGGTGATATGGGGTGATATGGGGTGCTATGGGTGCTATGGGGTGCTATGGGGTGATATGGGGTGATATGGGGCGCTATGGGGTGCTATGGGGTGCTATGGGTGCTATGGGGTGCTATGGTTGCTATGGGGTGATATGGGGTGATATGTGGTGATATGGGGTGCTATGGGGTGATATGGGTGATATGGGGTGATATGGGGTGCTAGGGGGTGATATGGGGCGCTATGGGTGCTATGGGGTGCTATGGGTGATATGGGGTGCTATGGGGTGATATGGGGTGCTATGAGGTGCTATGGGGTGCTATGGGGTGATATGGGGTGATATGGGGTGCTAGGGGGTGATATGGGGTGCTATGGGTGATATGGGGTGATATGGGTGCTATGAGGTGCTAGGGGGTGTTATGGGTGCTATGGGGTGATATGGGGTGCTATGGGTGCTATGGGGTGCTAGGGGTGATATGGGGTGATATGGTGCTATGGGGTGATATGGGGTGCTATGGGTGCTATGGGGTGATATTGGGGTGCTATGGGGTGATATGGGGTGTGGGGTGCTAGGGGTGATATGGGGTGCTATGGGGTGATATGGGGTGTAGGGTGATATGGGGTGCTATGGGTTATGGGTGCTATGGGGTGATATGGGTGCTATGGGGTGCTATGGGGTGCTATGGGGTGATATGGGGCGCTATGGGTGATATGGGGTGCTATGGGGTGATATGGGGTGCTATGGGGTGATATGGGGTGCTATGGGTGCTATGGGTGCTATGGGGTGCTATGGGTGCTATGGGGTGATATGGGGTGCTATGGGTGCTATGGGGTGCTATGGGGTGATATGGGGTGCTATGGGGTGCTATGGGTGCTATGGGGTGCTATGGGGTGATATGGGGCGCTATGGGTGCTATGGGGTGATATGGGGTGATATGGGGTGCTATGGGGTGATATGGGGTGCTAGGGGGTGATATGGGGTGCTATGGGGTGCTAGGGGGTGATATGGGGTGCTAGGGGTGATATGGGGTGATATGGGGTGCTAGGGGGTGATATGGGGTGATATGGGGTGCTAGGGGTGATATGGTTGCTATGGGGTGATATGGGGTGATATGGGGTGCTATGGGTGCTATGGGGTGCTATGGGGTGATATGGGGTGCTATGGGTGCTATGGGGTGCTATGGGGTGCTATGGGGTGATATGGGGCGCTATGGGGTGATATGGGGTGCTAGGGGGTGCTATGGGGTGCTAGGGGGTGATATGGGGTGCTAGGGGGTGATATGGGGTGCTATGGGGTGCTATGGGTGCTATGGGGTGCTATGGGGTGTATGGGGTGCTATGGGTGCTATGGGTGCTATGGGGTGATATGGGGTGCTAGGGTATGGGGTGATATGGGGTGATATGGGGTGCTATGGGGTGATATGGGGTGCTAGGGGTGCTATGGGGTGATATGGGGTGATATGGGTGCTAGGGGTGATATGGGGTGCTATGGGGTGATATGGGGTGCTATGGGGTGCTATGGGGTGATATGGGGTGCTAGGGGTGATATGGGGTGCTATGGGGTGATATGGGGCGCTATGGGGTGATATGGGTGATATGGGGTGTATGGGGTGATATGGGGTGCTATGGGGTGATATGGGGTGCTAGGGGTGATATGGGGTGCTATGGGGTGCTATGGGTGCTATGGGGTGATATGGGGTGATATGGGGTGATATGGGGTGCTATGGGGTGATATGGGGTGCTAGGGGGTGCTATGGGGGATATGGGGCGCTATGGGTGCTATGGGGTGCTAGGGGGTGATATGGGGTGCTATGGGGTGATATGGGGTGCTATGGGGTGATATGGGTGATATGGGGTGCTATGGGGTGCTATGGGGTGATATGGGGTGCTATGGGGTGATATGGGGTGCTAGGGGTGCTATGGGGTGATATGGGGTGATATGGGTGCTAGGGGTGATATGGGGTGCTATGGGGTGCTATGGGGTGCTATGGGTGCTATGGGTGATATGGGGTGATATGGGGTGCTAGGGTGATATGGGGTGATATGGGGTGCTATGGGGCTATGGGGTGATATGGGGTGCTAGGGGTGATATGGGGTGCTATGGGGTGATATGGGGTGATATGGGTGGTGCTATGGTGCTAGTGGGGTGCTATGGGGGATATGGGGTGTGGGTGATATGGGGTGCTATGGGGTGCTAGGGGTGATATGGGGTGCTATGGGGTGATATGGGGTGCTATGGGGTGATATGGGGTGATATGGGGTGATATGGGGTGCTATGGGTTATATGGGTGCTATGGGGTGCTATGGGGTGCTATGGGTGCTATGGGGTGATATGGGGTGCTAGGGTGATATGGGGTGATATGGGTGGTATGGGGTGATATGGGGTTCTAGGGGGTGCTATGGGGTGCTAGGGGTGATATGGGGTGTATGGGGTGCTATGGTGTGTGTATGGGGTGATATGGGCGCTATGGGGTGATATGGGGCGCTATGAGGTGCTATGGGTGCTATGGGTGCTATGGGGTGCTAGGGGGTGCTGGTGATATGGGTGCTAGGGTGCTGGGGTGCTATGGGGTGTTGGGTGCTGGGGTGCTATGTGCTATGGGGTGCTATGGGGTGATATGGGGTGCTATGGGGTGATATGGGGTGCTATGGGTGCTATGGGTTGGTAGGGGTGCTAGGGGGTGTTATGGGTGCTATGAGTGCTATGGGTGGTATGGGGTGCTAGGGGGTGATATGGGGTGCTATGGGGTGATATGGGGTGCTATGGGTGCTATGGGGCGCTATGGGGTGATATGGGGTGATATGGGGTGCTAGGGGTGATATGGGGTGCTATGGGGTGATATGGGGTGATATGGGGTGATATGGGGTGATATGGGTGCTATGGGGTGATATGAGGTGCTGTGGGGCGCTATGGGGCGCTATGGGGTGCTATGGGTGCTATGGGGCGCTATGGGGCGCTATGGGTGCTATGGGTGCTATGGGGTGATATGGGGTGCTATGGGTGGGCCGGAGATTCACTTTAATTTAACGGAGATTAATTTAAAAACTGTAAAATGAAATATTAAAAAGGGGCAAAAAGGGGAGAAAAGCGCGAGGAAAAGAGCGGGAAAACTCCTGGAAAGCTTCAAATAAAGGGAAAAAGGAAAAGGGAAAGAATTCCGGTGTTCTGAGATGGGAAAATGGGGGAAAAAGGGGAAATTCGGGTTAAAAGCGAAGCGCGGAGGTTGAGGGGGGAGGGAAAGGGCGGGAAGCGCTGAGGGCGCCGCCATCTTCCGTACGGAGCCGCCATTTTGTCTGTGGGCGCCGCCATCCTGTGTGTGGCCGCCGCCATCTTGTGTGTGGCCGCCGCCATCTTGTGTGTGGCCGCCGCCATCTTGTGTGTGGCCGCCGCCATCTTGTGTGTGGCCGCCGCCATCTTGTGTGGGCGTCGCTATGTGTGGCCGCCGCCATTTTGTTGCCGTGCAGCTCGCCGCCATTTTGCCCCCGCGCATGCGCGCAACCGCTTTTTGGCCCTCCCCGGCGGTAGGGGGCGCTGTGAGGAGGAAGGAGAAGGAGTTTTGACCCAAAATCCACGGGTTTTCCCTCAAAACTTCGGCGTTTTGCCCCGGTTTTCATGTTAGCGCCGACATATGCACAATTTTACCTCAGTTTACCTCCGTTTTCCTGCTAAATTCCCTCAGATTCTCCCAAATTCCTCAGTTTCCCCCAAATTTCCCCCAAATTCCCCAAATCTCTTCAAATTCCCTCAGAATTCCCCCAAATTCTCCCAAATTTCCCCCAAATCCCCCCAAAATTCCCTTAAATTTCCCCAAAATTCCTCAAATTTCCCCAAATTCCCCCAAAATTCCTAAAACCTCTTCAAATTCCCTCAGAATTCCCCAAATTTCCCCCAAATTCCCTCACATTCTCCAAAATTCCTCAATTTTCCCTAATTCTCACTTTTCTCCAGATGTCCCAAATTCCCTCAAATTTCCCCAATATTTCCCGAAATTTCCACCAAAATTGCCCAAATCTCTTCAAATTCCCTCAGAATTCTCCAAAATTCCCCAAAATTCCACAATTTCCCCAAATTTCCTCAAAATTCCCCAAAATTCCTTCAAATTCCCCCCAAATTTCAAAAAAATTCCCCAAATTTCCCCCCAAATCCCCCAAAATTCCCCAAATTTCCACAAAATTCCCTTAAATTTCCCCAAATTTCTTCAAAATTCCCCCAAAATTCCCAAAAATTTCCCAAATTTTCTCCAAAATTCCCCAAAATTCCCACAAATTTCCCCCAAATTTCTCCGAAATTCCCCAAAATTTCCCCCAAAATTCCCCCAAATTTCCCCAAAATTGTCCAAAATTCCCCAAATTTCCTCAAATTTCCCCAAAATTCTCCCAAAATTCTCCCAAAATTCCCCCAAATTTCCACAAATTTCTCCCAAATTTCCCCAAAAATTCCCCCAAAATTCCCCAGATTTCCTCAAATTTCCCTAAAATTCTGAAAATTCAAAAAATTCCCTTTAAATTCCCCCAAATTCCCTCAGATTCTTCCAAATACCTCCATTTTCCCCAAATTTCCCCCAAATTAACCAAAAATTCCTCAAATTTCCTCAAAAATTCCCAATTCCCCAAATTTTCCTCAAATTCTCCCCAAATTCCCCAAAATTTCCCCCAAATTCCCTCAGAATTCCTAAAAATTCTCCCAAATTTCCCCAAACTCCCCAAATCCCCGAATTCCTCCCCAAATCCCGGGTTCCAAGCTCCCCCTCCCCCCTCCCCCTTTCCCCTCCTCTCTTCCAATCACCACCGCCCATCTCAGTCACGTGACCTCCCTCTCCCTACCCCCCTCCCTCCATCACTTCCGGCACGCCCTTCGTGACGTCACCGCCGCCATCTTGCCTCCCTTTTCCCGCGCCTTTCGCCTCCTCCGCTCCCTCCAGGGTTGGGAGGGGGGAGGAGGGGGGGGGGGGAGGGGGCTCCTTGGCCAGCGCGCCGCTGATTGGCTGAAAACCCGGAAGCGCAGGTGGGACCCGGGGACGCTGATTGGTTCCAGCGCTGTTGCCATGGAGACGCGGCCGGGGCCTGGCGGGGTGGGGGGGTGCGTGTTGCTATGGCAACCGGCGGCCCCTAGCAACGGGGGGTGAAGGGGGGAGTGGTTGCTATGGAGACGGGGGAGGGGGGGGCGCGGTTGCCATGGCGACGGCTTTAAGGGGAGGGGGCGGGGGTTTAGGCCGCGTTGCTATGGGAACCCGGAAGTGAACCGGAAGTGCGTGTTGCTATGGAAACGCTTCGTTTCTAGGGTCCCCCCCCCCATAATGGGGTCCAGAGAAGGGGGGGGAGGGGAGGGGCGCGATGATGACGTCGATGATGACGTCACCTTGGCGCAGGTTTTGGCCTTTCTGCTGAGGAGGTGAGAGGGGGGGGAGGGGCTGAGGGGAGGGGACGTCACGTGACCCGGAAGTGACCCCAACCCCCCCACCCCCCCCAGAGGTCACCGGGACCCCCAGGAGGAGGAAGAGGAGGAGGAGGAGGAAGCAGCAGGTGAGGGGGGGGGGACCCGAAACGGGGGGGTTGGACCCGAAACCGGGGGTTTTCCACCCAAAACTGGGGGGTGGGACCAAAATTGGGGGGGTTTGACCCAAAATTCGGGTTTTTCGACCCAAAATTCGGGGATTGGGACCAAAATCCGGGATTTTTGACCCAAAATTCAGATTTTTGACCAAAAAGTGGGGTTTTGGACTCAAAATGGTTATTTCTGACCTAAAATCGGGAGATTTCGATCCAAAATTGGGGTTTTGGGTTCAAAACTGGGGATTTTTTGCCCAAAAATGGGGCTTTTGACCCAAAATTGGATATTTTTGACCCGAAATTCGGATTTTTGACCCAAAAGTCGGTTTTTTTGACCCAAAATTGGGGTTTTTTGACCTCAAATTAGGGGATTTCGACCCAAAATTCGGTTTTTGGGACCAAAACTGGGGATTTTTGACCCAAAATTGGGGATTTTGACCCAAATTTGGGGTTTTTCGACCCAAAATTCAGATTTTTTACCAAAAAGTGGGGGTTTTAGACTCAAAATGGTGATTTTTGACCCAAAACTGGGATTTTCTAACACAAAATTGGGGTTTTGGTACCCAAATTGGGGGTTTTGACCCAAAATTCAGGTTTTTTTACCCAAAATTGGGGATTTTTGATCCAAAATTGGGGTTTTTTGATTCAAAATTGGGGTGTTTCAACCCAAAATTCATATTTTTTATCAAAATTGGGGTTTTTTGACCCAAATTTCCGGTTTTTCGACTCAAAATTGGGGTTTCGGGACCAAAACTGAGTGGTTTTGACCCAAAATTGGGACATTTCAACCCCACATTCCGATTTTTTACCAAAAAGTGGGGTTTTAGACTCAAAATTGGGGATTTGGAGCCAAAATCGGGGGATTTCGACCCAAAATTCAAGTTTTTTGACCCAAAATTGGGGTTTTAGACCAGAATTAGGGATTTTGACCCAAAACTGGGGATTTTTGACCCAAACTTGGAGGTTTTTGACCCAAAATTCAGATTTTGGGAACAAAATTGGGGTTTTTCAACCCAAAATTCAGATTTTTGACACAAATTTGGAGGTTTTTGACCCAAAATTGGGGATTTTGACCCAAAATTCAGGTTTTTGACAAAAAGCGGGGATTTTAACCCAAAATTGGGGTTTTTTCACCCAAAATTGGGGTATTTTGACCCAAAATTCAGATTTTTGACCAAAAAGTGGGGTTTTAGACTCAAAATGGTGATTTTTGACCCAAAACTGGGGTTTTTTAACACAAAATTGGGGTTTTGGTACCCAAATTGGGGGTTTTGACCCAAAATTCAGGTTTTTTTACCCAAAATTGGGGATTTTTGATCCAAAATTGGGGTTTTTTGACTCAAAATTGGGGTGTTTCAACCCAAAATTCATATTTTTTATCAAAATTGGGGTTTTTTGACCCAAATTTCTGGTTTTTAGACTCAAAATTGGGGTTTTAGACCAAAATTGGGTTTTTTTGGCCTAAAATTCGGGTTTTTTTGACACAAAATTGGGGTTTTGACCAAAAAGTGGGTTTTTTGACTCATAATTGGGGATTTGGAGCCAAAATCGGGGGATTTCGACCCAAAATTTGGTTTTGGGGACCAAAACTGGGGATTTTTGACCCATAAATGGGGGGTTTGAGCCAAAATTGGGGATTTTTCACCCAAAATTGGAGGGTTTGACCTGAAACCGGGGGAGTTTGACCCAAAATTCAAGTTTTTTGACCCAGAATTGGGGGTTTTAATCCAAAATAGGGGAATTTTGACCCAAATTTGGATTTTTTGACCCAAATTTGGAGGTTTTTGACCCAAAATTAGGGAATTTTGACCCAAAATTGGGGATTTTCTCCCAAAATTCGGATTTTTGACCCAATATTGGAGGTTTTTGACACAAAATTCAGGTTTTTTGACCCAAAATTGGGAGTTTTTACCCAAAATTGGGGATTTTTGACCCAAAATTCAGTTTTTTAACCCAAAATTCAGGTTTTTTGACCCCAAATTGGGGTATTTTGACCCAAAATTCGCATTTTGGCCAAAATTCGGGTTTTTTGACCCAAAATTGGGGATTTTTGCCCAAAATCCGTGTTTTTCACCCCATTCTTGTTTCTGCCCTAAAAACAGCGATTTTGCCCCTAAATCGTCGTTTTTTGACCCAAAACTGAACCATTTTACCCCAAAATCGAAGCTTCTTCCCCAAAACTGAAACTTTTACCTCACAACTCAGGACTTTTTGCCCAAAATCGCGCTTTTTCACCCCGTTTTGCATCCTGCCCTAAAAACGGCAATTTTGCCCCAAAATCGTCATTTTTTGACCCAAAACCGACTCATTTTGCCCCAAAATCGAGACTTCTGCCCCAAAACTGAAACTTTTACCTCACACCTCAGGGATTTTTGCCCAAAATCGCCGTTTTTCACCCCATTTTGCATCCTGCCCTAAACCCGTGATTTTTTGCCCAAAATCGTCGTTTTTCACCCCAATTTTCGCCTCTCCTCTCCTAGCCCCTCCCCCCGCCCCCCTGGAGGCACCCCAGCTGCGTTCCGAGCTCCTATTGGCTGCCGGCAGAGGGGGGGCGGGGCCAAAACCCATTGAGGAAAATCTGCCCAGGGCGATCCGCCAGGTGGGGGAGGGGCAAAGGGGGGGGGAGGGGATTTTGGGGCCAATTTGGGGGATTTTGGGGTTTTTTGGGGATTGGGGGAGGGGTCTGTGGGGTGGGGGAGGGGCTGGGGAGGGGATTTGGGGGATTTTGGGGTTTTTGGGGGGGTTTTGGGGGTTGGGGGAGGGGCGGGGGGGAGGGGATTTTGGCGGGAATTTGGGGGGTTTGGGGGATTTTGGGGGGATTTGGGGTTTTGGGGGGATTTTGGGGGGTTTGGGGGGATTTGAGGGGAACTTGGGGGGGGTTGGGGGATTTGGGGGGTTTTGGGGGTTATTTTGGGTTTATTTTGGGTTATTTTGGGGATATTTATGGGTTATCTATGGGGTGTTTATAGGTTTATTTTTGGGTTATTTTGGGGTTATTTTGGGTTAATTTTTGGGGTGTTTATGGGATATCTATGAGTCTATTTTTGGGTTGTTTATGGGGTATTTTTGGGTTTATTTTGGGGTTATTTTGGGGGTTATTTATGGGTTTATTTTGGGTTATTTATGGTTTATTTAGGGGCTATTTATGGGATATTTGTGAGTTTGGTTTTGGGGTTATTTAGGGTTATTTATGGGGTTATTTTGGGTTATTTTGGGGTTATTTTGGGGTTATTTATGGGTTTTTTTTGAGTTATGTATGGGTTATTTTTGGGGTCTTTATGGGGTATTTACGGGTCTATTTTTGGGTTTATTTATGGATTTATTTTTGTGTTATTTTGGGGTTATTTTGGGGTTTATTTGGGGTTATTTGGGGGTTTATTTTGGGTTATTTTTGGGTTATTTTGGGGTTATTTATGGGGTGTTTATGAGTTATTTTAGGGTTATTTATGGGTTATTTTTGGGTTTATTTTTGGGGTGTTTATAGGGTATTTATGGGGTTATTTTGGGTTTATTTATGGGTTATTTATGAGGTGTTTATGGGTTATTTATGGTTTGTTTTGGGGTTATTTTTGGGTTATTTTGGGGTTATTTATGGGTGTATTTTGGGTTTATTTTTGGGGTGTTTATGGGGTATTTATGGGGTATTTTAGGGTTATTTATGGGTTTATTTATGCATTATTTTGGGGTTATTTATAGGTTTATTTTGGGTTATTTTGGGTTTATTTATGGTTTTATTTTGGGGTTATTTATGGGGTTATTTTTGGGTTATTTTGGGTTTATTTTTGGGATATTTATGGGTTTATTTTGGGTTTATTTTGGGTTTATTTATGGGGTTATTTTGGAGTTATTTTGGGGTTATTTTGGGATTATGGGTTATTTTGGGTTTATTTCGGGGTTATATGAGTTTATTTATGGGTTATTTAGGGGTTATTTTTGGGTTATTTATGGGGTTATTTTGTGTTTATTTTTGAGTTATTTAGGGGCTATTTATGGGGTTATTTAGGGTTATTTTGGGTTTATTTTTGGGGTATTTATGGGGTATTTATGAGTTATTTTGGGGTTATTTATGGGTTTATTTTTGGGGTGTTTATGGGGTATTTTTGGCTTTATTTTTGGGTTATTTTGGGGTTATTTATGGGGTATTTATGGGGTATTTAGGGGCTATTTATGGGTTTATTTTTGGGTTTATTTATGGGTTTATTTTGGGTTTATGTATGGGGTTATTTATGGGTTTATTTATGAGTTATTTATGGTTTATTTTGGGGTTATTTATGGGGTATTTTGGGGTTATTTATAGGTTTATTTATGGGGTGTTTATGGGTTATTTATGGCTTAAATTTGGGGTTTATTTTGGGTTATTTATGGGGTATTTATGGGTTTATTTTTGGGTTTCTTTATGGGTTATTTTTGGGTTATTTTGGGGGTGTTTATGGGGTATTTATGGGGGTTTTTTTGGGGTTATTTAGGAGTTTATTTATGGGGTATTTATGGGTTTATTTTTGGGATATTTATGAGGTTATTTTGGTTTTATTTTTGGGTTATTTTAGGGTTATTTATGGGTAATTTTGGGGGTTATTTATGGGTTTATTTATGGGGTTATTTTGAGTTTATTTTTGGGTAAATTATGGGTTTATTTTGGGGTGTTTATGGGTTATTTATGGGTTTATTTTGGGGTTTTTTGGGGGTTTTTTTGGGTTTATTTTTTGGGTGTTTATGGGGTATTTTGGGGTTATTTATGGGGTATTTATGGGTTTATTTAGGGGTTATTTTGGGGTTATTTTTGGGGTGTTTATGGGGTATTTTGGGGTTATTTATGGGGTATTTATGGGCTATTTATGGGTTTTTTTGGGGTTATTTTGGGTTATTTATGGGGTTATTTATGGGTTTATTTTTGGGGTATTTATGGGGTATTTTGGGTTTATTTTGGGGTTATTTTTGGGTTTATTTTTAGGGTGTATTTAGGGGTTATTTATGGGGTTATTTATGGGGTATTTATGGGTTATTTATGGGGTTTTTTGGGGTTATTTTGGGGCTATTTATGAGGTTATTTTTGGGTTTATTTTTTGAGTTATGTATGGGTTATTTTTGGGGTCTTTATGGGGTATTTATGGGTTTATTTTTGGGCTTATTTATGGGGTATTTTTGGGTTATTTTGGGGGTATTTATGAGGTATTTATGGGTTTATTTTTGGGGTTATTTATGGGGTATTTATGAGGTATTTATGAGTTTATTTTTGGGGGTATTTTTTGGGGTATTTATGGGTTATTTTGGGGTTTATTTTTGGGGTGCTTATGGGGTTATTTATGGGTTTGTTTATGGGTTATTTTTGGGGGATTTTTGGGGTATTTATGGGTCTATTTTGGGTTTATTTATGGGGTGTTTATGGGGTTATTTATGGGTTATTTTGGGGTTATTTATGGGTTATTTTTGCGTTTATTTTGGGTTATTTTCGGTTAATTTTGGGGTTTTTATGGGTTTATTTATAGGTTTATTTTTGGGGTGTTTCTGGGGTATTTACGGGTCCATTTTGGAGTTCTTTATGGGGTTATTTATGGGTTTATTTATGGGTTAGTTATGGGTTCATTTTGGGTTATTTTGGGGTTATTTTTGGGGTGATTATGGGGTATTTATGGGTTTATTTATGGTTTTATTTTGGGGTTACTTTTGGGTTATTTTGGGGTTATTTATGGGGTATTTTGGGGTTATATATGGGTTTATTTTTGGGGTGTTCATGGGGTATTTTTGGGTTTATTTTGGGGTTATTTATGGGTTATTTTTGGGTAGTTTATGGGTTATTTTGGGTTTATTTTTGGGTTATTTATGAGGTGTTTATGGGGTATTTATGGGTTTATTTATGGGTTTATTTTGGGTTATTTTGGGGTTATTTTGGGTTATTTTGGGGTTCATTTATGGGTTTATTTTTGGGTCATTTATGGGTTTATTTTTGGGTTTATGTTGGGGTTATTTATAGGTTTATTTATAGGTTTATTTATGGGGTTATTTAGAAGTTTATTTATGGGTTTATTTTGGGTTATTTTGGGTTTATTTTTGGGGTTATTTATGGGGTATTTGTGGGGTTATTTATGGGGTTATTTATGGGTTTATTTTTGGGGTGTTTATGGGGTATTTTGGGTTAATTTTGGGTTTACTTATGGGTTTATTTTGGGGTTATTTTTGGGTTATTTATGGGTTTATTTTGGGTCATTTTGGGGTTATTTATGAGTTTATTTATGGGATATTTATGGGTTTATTTTTGGGATATTTATGAGGTTATTTTGGGTTATTTTGGGTTATTTTTGGGGTGTTTTGAGGTATTTATGGGTTTATTTTTGGAGTTATTTATGGGGTTATTTGTGGGGTTATTTATGGCTTAATTTTGGTGTTATTTTGGGGTTATTTATGGGGTCATTATGGGTTTATTTTTGGGGTATTTATGGGTTATTTTGGGGTTATTTTTGGGTTTATTTTTGGGTTTATTTTTAGGGTGTTTATGGGGTATTTTGGTTTTATTTTTTGGTTTATTTTTGGGGTGTTTATGGGGTATTTAGGGGTTATTTTGGGGTTATTTATGGGGTGTTTATGGGGTATTTAGGGGTTATTTTGGGTTTATTTTGGGGTTTTTTTGGGGTTTATTTTTTGGGTGTTTATGGGTTCTTTTGGGGTTATTTATGGGGTATTTTGGGGTTTATTTTGAGGTTATTTATGAGTTTATTTTTGGGGTTATTTATGGGATATTTATGGGTTGTTTATGGGTTATTTTGGGGTATTTATGGGGTTATTTTGGGTTATTTTGGAGTTATTTATGGGCTTATTTATGGGGTGTTTATGGGTCCATTTTGGGGTTATTTTGGGGTTATTTATGGGTTTATTTTTGGGGTGTTCATGGGGTATTTTTGGCTTTATTTTTGGGTTATTTTGGGGTTATTTATGGGGTTATTTTTGGGGTTATTACGGGTTTATTTTTGGGGTGTTGATGGGTTATTTATGGGTTAATTTGGGTTATTTATGGGGTAATTATGGGTTTACTTTTGGGGTGTTTATGGGTTATTTTTGGGGTGTTTATGGGGTTATTTATGGGTTTATTTTGGGTTATTTTGGGGTTATTTTTTGGGGTGTTTCTGGGTTTATTTATGGGTTTATTTTTGGGGTGTTTCTGAGGTATTTTGGGTTAATTTTGGGGTATCTAAGGGTTTAATGAGGGGCCTATTTACGGGTCTATTTTTGGGGTGTTTATGAGTTCTTTTGGGTCAATTTGGGTTCCTTTGGGGTCATTCCTGTCCCTGCCCCACAGCGGGAGTGGGGCCGCTGCCGCTGGGGCTGCTTCTCCCTGGGCGATCGCCTGCGCCTCTCCTCCCAGTAAGTCCCAGTTTGGCCCAGTTTAACCCCAGTTTGGGGGCTCCCCGTGCCCCCAGGCTGCCGGGGGGGTTTTGGGGACCCCACGGCTGCCTCTGCCCCCCAGCTTCCTGCCCAACGCCGCCACCTCCGTCGCCTCCTACCCACACAAAGCTTTCTGCGCCCGCTTCGCCCCCGACGGCTCCATCCTCGTCTCGGCCGCACAGGGTGAGACCCACGGGCACCCCACGGGCACCCCACGGACCCACAGACACCCCATAGATACCCTACAGACCCACGGGCACCCCACGGACCCACGGGCACCCCATAGATACCCCACAGACCCACGGGCACCCCACGGACACCCCATGGACCCACGGGACACCCCACAGACACCCCATAGATACCCCACAGAAACCCCATGAACCCCATGGATACCCCACAGGCCCCATAGAGAACCCACGGACCCCACAGACACCCCACAGACCCACAGACACCCCATAGATACCCCACGGACCCACGGGGCACCCCATGGATCCACAGACACCCCACGGACCCCACAGACACCCCACGGACCCACGGGCACCCCACAGACCCCATAGATACCCCACAGACCCACGGACACCCCACGGACACCCCATGGACCCCATAGATACCCCACGAACACCCCACGGACCCACGGGCACCCCACAGACCCACGGGACACCCCATAGATACCCCACAGACCCACGGACACCCCACGGACCCACAGGCATCCCATAGATACCCTACAGACCCACGGACACCCCACGGACACCCCACGGACCCCATAGATACCCCACAGACCCACAGGGCACCCCACGGACCCACAGGGCACCCCATGGACCCCATAGATACCCCATAGATACCCCACGAACACCCCACGGACCCACGGGGCACCCCACGGACACCCCACGGACCCCATAGATACCCCACAGACCCACGGACACCCCACGGACACCCCACAGACCCACGGGCACCCCATAGATACCCTACAGACCCATAGATACCCCACGGACACCCCACAGACCCCATAGATACCCCACAGACCCACGGGCACCCCACAGACCCATGGGGCACCCCATAGATACCCTACAGACCCACGGACACCCCACGAACACCCCACGGACCCACGGGCACCCCATGGACCCCATAGATACCCCACGGTCCCACAGATACACCACAGACACCCCACAGACCCATGGGGCACCCCACGGACACCCCAGAGACCCACGGGGCACCCCACAGACACCCCACGGACCCCATAGATACCCCACAGACACCCCACAGACCCACAGACACCCCATAGACACCCCACGGACCCCATAGAGAACCGACAGATACCCCACGGACCCACAGACACCCCACAGACCCACGGGGCACCCCACAGACACCCCACGGACCCCATAGATACCCCACAGATACCCCACGAACACCCCACGGACCCACGGGGAACCCAACGGACACCCCACAGACCCCATAGATACCCCACAGATACCCCATGGACCCCACAGATACCCCACGGACACCCCACAGACCCATGGGGCACCCCATAGGCACCCCACAGACCCCATAGATGCCCCACAGACCCACAGGGCACCCCACAGACCCACAGACACCCCACGGGGCACCCCACAGACCCACAGGCATCCCACGGACACCCCACGGACTCACGGGCACCCCATAGATACCCTACAGACCCACGGACACCCCACAGACACCCCACAGACCCCATAGATACCCCACAGACCCACGGGGCACCCCACAGACCCACGGGCACCCCACGGACACCCCATAGGCACCCCACAGACCCCATAGATACCCCACAGACCCACGGGGCACCCCACGGACACCCCACGGACACCCCACAGACACCCCATAGATACCCCACAGAAACCCCATGAACCCCATGGATACCCCACAGGCCCCATAGAGAACCCACGGACCCCACAGACACCCCACAGACCCACAGACACCCCATAGATACCCCACGGACCCACGGGGCACCCCATGGATCCACAGACACCCCACGGACCCACAGATACCCCACGGACCCACGGGGCACCCCATGGATCCAAAGACACCCCACAGACACCCCACGGACCCACGGGGCACCCCATAGATACCCTACAGACCCACGGCCACCCCACGGACCCACGGGGCACCCCACAGACCCACAGGCATCCCACAGACACCCCACAGACCCACAGGGCACCCCACAGACACCCCACAGACCCACAGGGCACCCCATGGGCCCCATAGATACCCCATAGATACCCCACAGACCCACGGGGCACCCCACAGACCCATGGGGCACCCCACGGACACCCCACGGACCCACGGGGCACCCCATAGATACCCTACAGACCCACGGGGCACCCCACAGACCCACAGGGCACCTCACGGACACCCCACAGATACCCCACGGACCCCATAGAGAACCCACAGACCCACAGCTACCCCACAGACACCCCACGGACCCACGGGACACCCCACAGACCCATGGGGCACCCCATCGACCCACAGACACCCCATAGATACCCCACAGATACCCCATGGACCCACAGACACCCCACAGATACCCCACGGACCCCACAGATACCCCACAGACCCATAGAGAACCCACAGACCCACGGGTGACCCCACAGACACCCCACGGACCCCATAGAGAACCCACAGACCCCATAGATACCCCACAGACCCACGGGGCACCCCACGGACACCCCACAGACACCCCACAGACCCACAGACACCCCATAGATACCCCACGGACCCACAGGGCACCCCATGGATCCACAGACACCCCACGGACCCCACAGACACCCCACAGATACCCCACAGATTCCCCACCGACCCACAGACACCCCATGGACACCCCACCGACCCACAGACACCCCACAGACCCATAGAGAACCCCCAGACCCACGGGGAACCCCCCAGACCCCATAAACCCAAAGTTCTGCCCCATAGATCCCCTCCCAGTCCCTCCCAGTCCCTCCCAGTCCCTCCCAGTTCCCTCCCAGTTCCCTCCCAGTCCCCCCCATTTCCCCCCAAATGACCCCAAATCCCCATCCCAGTCCCTCCCAGTTCATCCCAGTCCATCCCAGAACCTCAAACTGCCTCCCAGTCCCTCCCAGTCTCTCCCAGTTGACCCCAACCCCAACCCAGTCCCTCCCAGTTTATCCCAGTCCCTCCCAGTCCCCTCCCAGTCCCTCCCAGTTCCCTCCCAGTGCATCCCAGTTGACTCTAACCCCCTCCCAGTCCCATCCCAGTTCCCTCCCAGTTGACCCCAACCCTCTCCAATCCCTCCCAGTGCCTCCCAGTCCCTCCCAATCCCCTCCCAGTCCCTCCCAGTGCATCCTAGCTGACTCCAAGTCCCTCCCAGTGCCTCCCAGTTGCTCCCAATCTCCCCCAAATGACCCCAAATCCCCCTCCCAGTGCCTCCCAGTGCCTCCCAGTGCCTCCCAGTGCCTCACTGGTGCCCTTTCCCCCCAGACCAGTACCTGAGGTTCTATTCCCCCTCTCCCCACGGCTTCCGGTTCCTCCCAGTCCCTCCCAGTTCCCTCCCAGTACATCCCAATAGACTCTAACCCCCTCTCAGTGCCTCCCAGTCCCCTCCCAGTCCCTTCCAGTTGACTCGCAGTCCATCCCACTTGACTCTAACTCCCTCCCAGTCCCTCCCAGTCCCCTCCCAGTCCCTCCGAATCCCTCCCAGTCCCTCCCAGTCCCTCACAATACCCTCCCACTCCCTCCCAGTTCCCTCCCAGTGCATCCCAGTAGACTCTAACCCCCTCCCAGTCCATCCCAGTCCCTCCCAGTTGATTCTAAGTCACTCCCAATCCCCTCCCACGCCCTCCCAGTCCCTTCCAGTCCCTCCCAGTCCTTCCCAGTTCCCTCCCAGTGCATCCTAGTTGACTTTAAATCGTTCCCAGTTGACTCCCAATCACCTCCCAGTCCCTCCCAGTTGACTCCAAGTCCCTTCCAGTTGACTCCCAGTCCATCCCACTTGACTCTAACTCCTTCCCAGTCCCTCCCAATCCCCTCCCAGTCCCTCCCAGTTCCCTCCCAGTGCATCCCACTATACTCTAACCCCCTCCCAGTCCATCCCAGTCCCTCCCAGTTGATTCTAAGTCACTCCCAATCCCCTCCCAGTGCCTCCCAGTCCCTCCCAGTTCCCTTCCAGTGCATCCCACTTGACTCTAACCCTCTCCCAGTGCCTCCCAGTGCCTCCCAGTGCCTCACTGGTGCCCTTTCCCCCCAGACCAGTACCTGAGGTTCTATTCCCCCTCTCCCCACGGCTTCCGGTTCCTCCCAGTCCCTCCCAGTTCCCTCCCAGTCCCTCCCAGTCCCTCCCAATCTCTTCCAATCCCCTCCCAATCACCTCCCAGTCCTTCCCAGTTGACTCCCAGTCCATCCCACTTGCCTCTAACTCCTTCCCAGTCCCTCCCAGTTCCTTCCCAGTCCATCCCACTTGACTCCAACCCTCTCCCAGTCCCTCCCAATCCATCCCAGTCCCTCCCAGTGCCTCCCAATCCCATCCCAGTCTCTCCCAGTCCCTTCCAGTTCCCTCCCAGTGCATCCGACTATACTATAACCCCGTCCCACTCCCTCCCAGTTCCCTCCCAGTCCATCCCACTTGACTCTTACTCCTTCCCAGTCCCTCCTAATCCCTCCCAATCCCCTCCCAGTCCCTCCCAGTCCCTTCCAGTTGACTCCCAGTTCCGTCCCAGTTGACTCTAAGCCCTTCCCAGTCCATCCCAGTCCCTCCCAGTTGACTCTAACTCCTTCCGACTCCCTCCCAGTCCCTCCCAGTCCCTCCCAATCACCTCCCAGTCCCTCCCAGTTGACTCCCAGTCCATCCCAGTTGACTCTAACTCCCTCCCAGTCCCTCCCACTACATCCCAGTCCCTCCCAATCCCATCCCAGTCTCTCCCAGTCCCTCCCAGTTGCCTCCCAGTGCATCCCACTTGACTCTAACCCTCTCCCAGTGCCTCCCAGTGCCTCACTGGTGCCCTTTCCCCCCAGACCAGTACCTGAGGTTCTATTCCCCCTCTCCCCACGGCTTCCGGTTCCTCCCAGTCCCTCCCAGTCCCTCCCAGTTCTCTTCCAGTGCCTCCCAGTTGACCCTAAATCGTTCCCAGCTGACTCCCAATCACCTCCCAGTCCCTCCCACTCCATCCCAGTCCCTCCCAATCCCCTCCCAATCCCCTCCCAGTCCCTCCCAGTCCCCTCCCAGTTCCCTCCCAGTCCCTCCCAGTTGACTCTAACCCCCTCCCAGTTCTTCCCACTCCATCCCAGTCCCTCCCAGTCCCCTCCCAGTGCATTCTAGTTGAGTCTAACTCCTTCCCAGTCCCTCCAAGTCCCTCCCAGTTCCCTCCCAGTTCCTCCCACTCCCTCCCAGTCCCTTCCAGTTGACTCCCAGTTCCGTCCCAGTTGACTCTAACCCATTCCCAGTCCATCCCAGTCCCTCCCAGTTGACTCTAACTCTTTCCCACTCCCTCCCAGTGCCTCCCAGTCCATCCCAGTTGCTCCCAATCCCCCCCAAATGACCCCAAATCCCCCTCCCAGTGCCTCCCAGTGCCTCACTGGTGCCCTTTCCCCCCAGACCAGTACCTGAGGTTCTATTCCCCCTCTCCCCACGGCTTCCGGTTCCTCCCAGTCCCTCCCAGTTCCGTCCCAGTACATCCCAATCTCTTCCAATCCCCTCCCAATCACCTCCCAGTCCTTCCCAGTTGACTCCCAGTCCATCCCACTTGCCTCTAACTCCTTCCCAGTCCCTCCCAGTTCCTTCCCAGTCCATCCCACTTGACTCCAACCCTCTCCCAGTCCCTCCCAATCCATCCCAGTCCCTCCCAGTCCCTCCCAATCCCATCCCAGTCTCTCCCAGTCCCTCCCAGTTCCCTCCCAGTGCATCCGACTATACTGTAACCCCCTCCCAGTCCCTCCCAGTTCCCTCCCAGTCCATCCCACTTGACTCTTACTCCTTCCCAGTCCCTCCCACTCCCTCCCAATCCCCTCCCAGTCCCTCCCAATCCCCTCCCAGTCCCTCCCAGTCCCTTCCAGTTGACTCCCAGTTCCGTCCCAGTTGACTCTAAGCCCTTCTCAGCCCATCCCAGTCCCTCCCAGTTGACTCTAACTCCTTCCCAGTCCCTCCCAGTCCCTCCCAGTCCCTCCCAATCCCCTCCCAGTCCCTTCCAGTTGTCTCCCAGTTGACCCTAAATCGTTCCCAGTTGACTCCCAATCACCTCCCAGTCCCTCCCAGTTGACTCCCAGTCCATCCCACTTGACTCTAACTCCTTCCCAGTCCCTCCCAGTTCCCTCCCAGTGCATCCCAGTAGATTCTAACCCCCTCCCAATCCATCCCAGTCCATCCCACTTGCCTGTAATTCCTTCCCAGTCCCTCCCAGTCCCTCCCAATCCATCCCAGTCTCTCCCAGTTGACTCCCAGTCTATCCCACTTGACTCTAACTCCTTCCCAGTCCCTCCCAATCCCCTCCCAGTCCCTCCCAGTTGACTCTAACTCCTTCCCACTCCCTCCTAGTCCCTCCCAGTCCCTCCCAATCACCTCCCAGTCCCTCCCAGTTGACTCCCAATCACCTCCCAGTCCCTCCCAGTTGACTCCCAGTCCATCCCACTTGACTCTAACTCCTTCCCAGTCCCTCCCAGTCCCTCCCAATCTCTTCCAGTCCCCTCCCAGTCCCTCCCAGTTCCCTCCCAGTGCATCCCACTTGACTCTAACCCCCTCCCAGTCCCTCCCAGTGCCTCCCAGTCCATCCCAGTTGCTCCCAATCCCCCCCAAATGACCCCAAATCCCCCTCCCAGTGCATCCCAGTGCCTCCCAGTGCCTCACTGGTGCCCTTTCCCCCCAGACCAGTACCTGAGGTTCTATTCCCCCTCTCCCCACGGCTTCCGGTTCCTCCCAGTCCCTCCCAGTTCCCTCCCAGTCCCCCCCAGTCCCCTCCCAGTCCCTCCCAGTTGACTCTTAACTCCTTCCCACTCCCTCCCACTCCCTCCCAGTCCCTCCCAGTTCTCTCCCAGTGCCTCCCAGTTGACTCTAAATCGTTCCCAGTTGACTCCCAATCACCTCCCAGTCCCTCCCAGTCCCTCCCAATCCCATCCCAGTCCCTCCCAGTCCCTCCCAGTTCCCTCCCAGTCCATCCCACTTGACTCTTACTCCTTCCCAGTCCCTCCGACTCCCTCCCACTCCCTCCCAGTCCCTTCCAGTTGACTCCCAGTTCCGTCCCCGTTGACTCTAAGCCCTTCCCAGTCCATCCCAGTCCCTCCCAGTTGACTCTAACTCCTTCCCACTCCCTCCCAGTCCCTCCCACTCCCTCCCAATCCCCTCCCAGTCCCTTCCAGTTCTCTCCCAGTGCCTCCCAGTTGACCCTAAATCGTTCCCAGTTGACTCCCAATCACCTCCCAGTCCCTTCCAGTTGACTCCCAGTCCCTCCCAGTCCCTCCCAGTTGACTCCCAGTCCATCCCAGTTGACTCTAACTCCCTCCCAGTCCCTCCCACTCCATCCCAGTGCCTCCCAATCCCATCCCAGTCTCTCCCAGTCCCTCCCAGTCCCCTCCCAGTGCATTCTAGTTGACTCTAACTCCTTTCCAGTCCCTCCAAGTCCCTCCCAGTCCCTCCCAGTTCCCTCCCAGTGCATCCCAGTATACTCCAACCCCCTCCCAGTCCATCCCAGTCCCTCCCAGTTGATTCTAAGTCCCTCCCAATCCCTTCCCAGTCCCTCCCAGTGCCTCCCAGTGCCTCACTGGTGCCCTTTCCCCCCAGACCAGTACCTGAGGTTCTATTCCCCCTCTCCCCACGGCTTCCGGTTCCTCCCAGTTCCCTCCCAGTTCCCTCCCAGTACCCCCAATTCCCTCCCAGTCCCTCCCAGTTGACTCTAACTCCTTCCCACTCCCTCCCACTCCCTCCCAGTCCCTCCCAGTCCCTCCCAGTTCTCTCCCAGTGCCTCCCAGTTGACTCTAAATCATTCCCAGTTAACTCTGAATCACCTCCCAGTCCCTCCCAGTTGACTCCCAGTCCATCCCACTTGACTCCAACTCCTTCCCAGTCCCTCCCAATCCCCTCCCAGTCCCTCCCAGTCCCTCCCAGTTCCCTCCCAGTGCATCCCACTATACTCTAACCCCCTCCCAGTCCATCCCAGTCCCTCCCAGTTGATTCTAAGTCACTCCCAATCCCCTCCCAGTGCCTCCCAGTCCCTCCCAGTTCCCTTCCAGTGCATCCCACTTGACTCTAACCCTCTCCCAGTGCCTCCCAGTGCCTCCCAGTGCCTCACTGGTGCCCTTTCCCCCCAGACCAGTACCTGAGGTTCTACTCCCCCTCTCCCCACGGCTTCCGGTTCCTCCGTTCCTCCCGCGCTCGTTCCGTGGCCTGGAGCATCCTCGACGTCGCCTTCACCCCCGACTCCTCCCGCTGCCTCTACTCCAGCTGGGCCGATGCCAGTGAGGGCGATGACGTCATAGGAGGGCGGGGCAGTGACGTCACGACCCGGGGGGCGGAGCTTGAGGGGGTGGGGTCCGCCCAACCCCCCCCATTGGGTTCAAGTTTGGGTCCATTGGGATGGGATGGGGGGGGATCTATGGGGCTGGGATGGGGTCTATGGGGCAGGGGGGGTCTCTATGGGTCCAGGGGTCTCTGTGGGGCTGGGGGGGATCTATGGGGTGGGATCTATGGGGCTGGGGGGGATCTGTGGGTCTGGATCTATGGGGCTGGGATGGGATCTATGGGGCTGGGGGGGTCCCTATGGGTCCAGGGGTCTCTGTGGGGCTGGGGTGAATCTATGGAGTGGGATCTATGGGGCTGGGATGGGATCTGTGGGTCTGGATCTATGGGGCTGGGGGGGATCTGTGGGGTGGGATCTATAGGGCTGGGATGGGATCTGTGGGGCAGGGATTGGGTTCTGTAGGGTGGGATCTATGGGGCTGGGATGGGATCTATGGGGCTGGAGGGGGTCCCTATAGGGTCCTGGGGTATCTATGGGGCTGGGGGGGTCCCTATGGGTCCGAGGGTCTCTATGGGGCTGGGGGGATATATGGGGTGGGATCTATGGGGCTGGGATGGGTTCTGTTGGGTGGCATCTATGGGGCTGGGATGGGATCTGTGGGTCCAGGGGTCTCTATGGGGCTGGGGGGGGGATCTGTGGGGCAGGATCTATGGGGCTGGGATGGGATCTATGGGGCAGGGGAGAATCCATGGGGTGGGATCTATGGGTCCAGGTGTGAATCTATGGGGCAGGGGGATCTATAGGGCAGGGATTGGGTTCTGTAGGGTGGGATCTATGGGGCTGGGTTGGGGTCTATGGGGCTGGGGGGGTCCCTATGGGTCCAGGGGTCTCTGTGGGGCAGGGGGGGATCTATGGGGTGGGATCTATGGGGAAGGATCTATGGGGCTGGGTTGGGATCTATGGGGCTGGGGGGGTCCCTATGGGTCCAGGGGTCTCTATGGGGCTGGGGGAGATCTATGGGGCTGGGATTGGGTTCTATAGGGTGGGATCTATGGGGCAGGATCTATGGGGCTGGGATGGGATCTGTGGGTCCAGGGGTCTCTATGGGGCTGGGATTGGGATCTATAGGGTGGGATCAGTGGGGCAGGATCTATGGGGCTGGGATGGGATCTATGGGGCGGGGGGGGTCCCTATGGGTCTGGGGGTCTCTGTGGGGCTGGAGGGGATCTATGGGCTGGGATCTATGGGGCTGGGATGGGATCTATGGGTCTGGATTTATGGGGCTGGGGGAGATCTATGGGACAGGGATTGGGTTCTGTAGGGTGGGATCTATGGGGCTCTGGGGGTCCCTATAGGGTCCGGGGGTCTCTATGGGGCAGGGGGGGATCTATGGGGCAGGATCTATGGGGCTGGGATGGGATCTGTGGGTCTGGATCTTTGAGGCTGCGGGAGATCTATGGGGCAGGGATTGGGTTCTGTAGGGTGGGATCTATGGGGCTGGGATGGGATCTATGGGGCTGGGGGGGTCCCTATGGGTCCGGGGGTCTCTATGGGGCAGGGGGGGATCTATGGGGTGGGATCCATGGGGCTGGGATGGGGTCTATAGGGTGGGATCTATGGGGAAGGATCTATGGGGCTGGGATGGGATCTGTGGGTCCAGGGGTCTCTATGGGGCTGGGGGGGGATCTGTGGGGCAGGATCTATGGGGCTGGGATGGGATCTATGGGGCAGGAGAGAATCCATGGGGTGGGATCTATGGGTCCAGGTGTGAATCTATGGGGCAGAGGGGTCTATAGGGCAGGGATTGGGTTCTGTAGGGTGGGATCTATGGGGCTGGGTTGGGGTCTATGGGGCTGTAGCGGTCCCTATGGGTCCAGGGGTCTCTATAGGGCTGGGGGGGATCTATGGGGTGGGATCTATGGGGCAGGGATGGGATCTATAGGGTGGGATCTGTGGGGAAGGATCTATGGGGCTGGGATGGGATCTATGGGGCTGGGGGTGTCCCTATGGGTCTGGGGGTCTCTGTGGGGCTGGGGGAGATCTATGGGGTGGGATCTATGGGGCAGAATCTATGGGGTTGGGATGGGATCTATGGGGCTGGGATTGGGTTCTGTAGGGTGGGATCTATGGGGCTGGGATGGGATCTATGGGGCTGGGGGGGTCCCTATGGGTCCGGGGGTCTCTGTGGGGCTGGGGTGAATCTATGGAGTGGGATCTATGGGGCTGGGATGGGATCTGTGGGTCAAGGAGTCTCTGTAGGGCTGGGGGGGATCTGTGGGTCTGGATCTATGGGGCTGGGGTCTATGGGGCTGGGATGGGATCTATGGGGCTGGGGGGGTCCTCTGTGGGTCCGGGGGTCTCTGTGGGGCAGGGGGAGGATCTATGGGGTGGGATCTATGGGGCTGGGATGGGGTCTACGGGGCAGAGTGGGTCCCTATAGGGTCCTGGGGTCTCTATGGGGCTGGGGGGGATCTATGGGGCTGGGGGGGTCCCTATGGGTCCCGGGGTCTCTGTGGGGCTGGGGGGGATCTATGGGGCAGGCTCTATGGGGCTGGGATGGGATCTGTGGGTCCAGGGGTCTCTATGGGGCTGGGGGGGGATCTGTGGGGCAGGATCTATGGGGCTGGGATGGGATCTATGGGGCAGGGGAGAATCCATGGGGTGGGATCTATGGGTCCAGGTGTGAATCTATGGGGCAGGGGGGTCTATAGGGCAGGGATTGGGTTCTGTAGGGTGGGATCTATGGGGCTGGGTTGGGGTCTATGGGGCTGTAGCGGTCCCTATGGGTCCAGGGGTCTCTGTGGGGCTGGGGGGGATCTATGGGGTGGGATCTATGGGGCAGAATCTATGGGGCTGGGATGGGATCTGTGGGGCAGGGATTGGGTTCTGTAGGGTGGGATCTATGGGGCTGGGATGGGATCTATGGGGCTGGGGGGGTCCCTATGGGTCCGGGGGTCTCTATGGGGCTGGGGTGAATCTATGGAGTGGGATCTATGGGGCTGGGATAGGATCTGTGGGTCTGGATCTATGGGGCTGGGGAGAATCCATGGGGTGGGATCTGTGGGTCCAGGTGTGAATCTATGGGGCTGGGATGGGGTCTATGGGGCTGGGGGGGTCCCTATGGGTCCAGGGGTCTCTATAGGGCTGGGGGGTATCTATGGGGCTGGGATGGGATCTGTAGGGTGGTATCTATGGGGCAGGATCTATGGGGCTGGGATGGGTTCTATAGGGTGGGATCTATGGGGAAGGATCTATGGGGCTGGGATGGGGTCTGTGGGTCTGGATCTATGGGGCTGGGATGGGGTCTGTGGGTCAAGGAGTCTCTGTAGGGCTGGGGGGGATCTGTGGGTCTGGATCTATGGGGCTGGGATGGGGTCTATGGGGCTGGGGGCGTCCCTATGGGTCCGGGGGTCTCTATAGGGCTGGGGGGGATCTATGGGGTGGGATCTATGGGGCTGGGATGGGATCTGTGGGTCCAGGGGTCTCTATGGGTCTGGGGGGGGATCTGTGGGGCAGGATCTATAGGGCTGGGATGGGATCTATGGGGCAGGGGAGAATCCATGGGGTGGGATCTATGGGTCCAGGTGTGAATCTATGGGGCAGGGGGGTCTATAGGGCAGGGATTGGGTTCTGTAGGGTGGGATCTATGGGGCTGGGTTGGGGTCTATGGGGCTGTAGCGGTCCCTATGGGTCCAGGGGTCTCTGTGGGGCTGGGGGGGATCTATGGGGTGGGATCTATGGGGCAGGGATGGGATCTATAGGGTGGGATCTATGGGGAAGGATCTATGGGGCTGGGATGGGATCTATGGGGCTGGGGGGGTCCCTATGGGTCCGGGGGTCTCTGTGGGGCTGGGGTGAATCTATGGAGTGGGATCTATGGGGCTGGGATGGGATCTGTGGGTCTGGATCTATGGGGCTGGGGAGAATCCATGGGGTGGGATCTGTGGGTCCAGGTGTGAATCTATGGGGCTGGGATGGGATCTATGGGGCAGGGATTGGGTTCTGTAGGGAGGGATCTATGGGGCAGGATCTATGGGGCTGGGATGGGGTCTATGGGGCTGGGGGGGTCCCTGTGGGTCCAGGGGTCTCTATGGGGCTGGGGGGGATCTATGGGGTGGGATCTATGGGGCAGAATCTATGGGGCAGGGATGGGATCTATGGGTCCAGGGGTCTCTATGGGGCTGGGATTGGGTTCTGTAGGGTGGGATCAGTGGGGCAGGATCTATGGGGCTGGGATGGGATCTATGGGGCGGGGGGGGTCCCTATGGGTCTGGGGGTCTCTGTGGGGCTGGAGGGGATCTATGGGCTGGGATCTATGGGGCTGGGATGGGATCTGTGGGTCTGGATCTATGGGGCTGGGGGAGATCTATGGGGCAGGGATTGGGTTCTGTAGGGTGGGATCTACGGGGAAGGATCTATGGGGCTGGGATGGGATCTGTGGGGCAGGGGAGAATCTATGGGGTGGGATCTATGGGTCCAGGTGTGAATCTATGGGGCTGGGGGATCTATAGGGCAGGGATTGGGTTCTGTAGGGAGGGATCTATGGGGCAGGGTCAGGTTGGGGGTCACTGCCCCACAGATTTCTCTCTGCCCCCCCAGTCCACGTCTTCGACATCAATGGGGAGGGGGAGACCCACACGGCGCTGGAGCTGAGGTGGGGGGGGATCTATGGGGCAGGGACCTCACTTATGGGGCAGAGACCTCACTTATGGGGCAAAGACCTCATCTATGGGGCAGAGACCCCATCTATGGGGCAGAATTCAGGGTTTTATGGGTCTGACCCCCAACTTATGGGTCCAGATCCCAACTTATGGGGCAGAACTTGGGTCTCTATGGGTCTGACCCCCAACTTATGGGTCCAAACCCCCAACTTATGGGTCCAGCTCTCAACTTATGGGGCAGAATTCAGGGTTTTATGACCCCAAACCTCAACTTCCAGGCCCCAACCTCCATCTATGGGTCAGATTTTGGGTCCTTACGGCTCCGACCCCCAACTTATGGGTCCGAGTTTGGTGTCTATGGGTCCGTCTCGACGTCCCCAAGGCCCTGACCCCCCTGTCCCCCCCTTTTCGCAGCCCCCCCGAGCGACGTTTTGCCGTTTTCTCCTTGGCCGTGGGGCCCGGAGGCTCCGAGGTCCTGGGAGGCGCCAGCGATGGCTGCGTCTACGGCTACGACTTGGGGGCCCAGAGGAGGGTGCTGAGGGTAGGGAAATGGGGTAAAAAAGGGGGATTTTGGGTAAAAAGGGGAGATGTGGGGCTGGGGGAGGGAGCTGGGGGGGATTTGGGGGGATTTGTGGGGGTTTTGGGGGGTTTTATGGGGTTTTGGGGGGTCTCCGGGTCTGTGACTACGGGTATGAGTTGTAGGCCCAGAGGAGGGGCCTGAGGGGAGGAAAATGGGGGAAAATGGGGTAAAAAAGGGGGATTTTGGGTAAAAAAGGGGAGATGTGGGGCTGGGGGAGGAAGCTCGAGGGGTTTTGGGGGGATTTGTGGGGTTTTTGGGGGGTTTTGGGGGTGTCTGGGCCTGCTTTGAGGCCTACGAGTTGTAGGCCCAGAGGAGGGGCCTGAGGGCAGGAAAATGGAGGGAAATGGGGTAAAAAAGGGGGATTTTGGGTAAAAAGGGGAGATGTGGGGTTGGGGGAGGGACTTGGGGGGGGATTGTGGGGTTTTTGGGGGGGGTTGGGGGGTTTGGGGGGTTTCTAGGCCTGTGTTTACGGCTAGGAGTTGTAGGCCCAGAGGAGGGGCCTGAGGGTAGGAAAATGGAGGAAAATGGGGTAAAAAAGGGGGATTTTGGGTAAAAAAGGGAGATGTGGGGTTGGGGGAGGAACTTGGGGGGTTTTGTGGGGTTTTGGGGGGTTTTGTGGGGTTTTGTGGGGTTTTGGGGGGTTTCTAGGCCTGTGTTTAGGGCTAGGAGTTGTAGGCCCAGAGGAGGGGCCTGAGGGTAGGGAAATGGGGTAAAAAAGGGGGATTTTGGATAAAAAGGGGAGATGTGGGGCTGGGGGAGGGAGCTGGGGGGGTTTTGGGGGGATTTGTGGGGTTTTTGGGGGGTTTTGGGGGGTTTTGGGGATGTCTGGGCCTGCTTTGAGGCCTACGAGTTGTAGGCCCAGAGGAGGGGCCTGAGGGCAGGAAAATGGGGTAAAAAAGGGGGATTTTGGGTAAAAAAGGGAGATGTGGGGTTGGGGGAGGAACTTGGGGGGGGTTGTGGGGGTTTTGGGGGTTTTTCGGGGTTTTGAGGGGTTTCTGGGCCTGTGTTTACGGCTAGGAGTTGTAGACCCAGAGGAGGGGCCTGAGGGCAGGAAAATGGAGGAAAATGGGGTAAAAAAGGGGGATTTTGGGTAAAAAGGGGGATGTGGGGTTGGGGGAGGGAGCTTGAGGGGTTTTGGGGGGGTTTGTGGGGTTTTGGGGGGTTTTATGGGGTTTTGGGGGTGTCTGGGCCTGTGTTTACGGCTAGGAGTTGTAGGCCCAGAGGAGGGGCCTGAGGGGAGGAAAATGGGGTAAAAAAGGGGGATTTTGGGTGAAAAAGGGGGATGTGGGGTTTTGGGGGGATTTGTGGGGTTTTTGGGGGTTTTATGGGGTTTTTTGATTGGTTTTTGGCCGCCATAGTTTCCGGCGCACGATGATGACGTCAACGCCGTCGCCCTGGGCTCGGCTTCCGGGAGGCTCCTGCTGAGCGGGGGGGACGATGGGATCTGCAGGGCCTGGGACCTCCGGGAACCCCCGGGAAGAGCCGCGGCCCAACTGGGGGGACACAGGGATGGGGTGACAGCTCTGCACCCCAGGGTGAGACTGGGAGGCACTGGGAGGCAACTGGGAGGCACTGGGAGGGAGTTTGGGGCGACTGGGAGGCGACTGGGGGGGACTGGGAGGCAACTGGGATGGACTGGGAGGCGATTGGGGTCAACTGGGATGGACTGGGAGTCAACTGGGAGTTGATTGGGGTCAACTGGGAGGTGGTTGGGGTCAACTGGGATGGACTGGGACGCAATTGGGGTCAACTGGGAAGTGATTGGGGTCAACTGGGATGGACTGGGAGTCAACTGGGAGTTGATTGGGGTCAACTGGGAGGTGATTGGGGTCAACTGGGAGGTGATTGGGGTCAACTGGGATGGACTGGGAGTCAACTGGAGTCAACTGGGAGGTGTTTTGGGTCAACTGGGATGGAGTGGGAGTCAACTGGGAGGGAGTGGGAGTTGATTGGGGTCAACTGGGATGGACTGGGAGTCAACTGGGATGGACTGGGAGGTGATTTGAGTCAACTGGGATGGACTGGGAGTCAACTGGGAGGCAATTGGGGTCAACTGGGCTGGACTGGGAGGTGATTGTGGGGACTGGGATGGACTGGAAGGCACTGGGATCGAGTTTAGGGGCACTGGGACATGATTTGGGTCAACTGGGATGGACTGGGAGGCAATTGGGGGGGACTGGGATGGACTGGGAGTCAACTGGGAAGTGATTGGGGTCAACTGGGATGGACTGGGAGTCAACTGGGCTGGACTGGGAGGTGATTGGGGGGCACTGGGATGGACTGGAAGGCAACTGGGCTGGACTGGGAGGTGATTGAGGGGCACTGGGATGGACTGGAAGGCAACTGGGCTGGACTGGGAGGTAGTTACGGACCAACTGGGTCAACTGGGAGCAACTGGGACAGACTGGGAGGAACTGGGATGAACTGGGTTGAGTTTGAGGTGGTTTTGGTGATACTGGGATGGTCTCCAGAAGCTCTTGAGATGTTGTGGTTGGCACTGGGTGAACTGGGAACGGGTCCAACCTCAACTGGGAGGTAGTTATGGACCAACTGGGTCAACTGGGAGCAACTGGGGTCAACTGGGACTAACTGGGAGTCAACTGGGTTGGCTTTGGGGTAGAATGGGCCAACTGGAACGTCCTTCAGAAGCTCTTGAGATGCTGTGGTTGGCACTGGGTGAACTGGGAATGGGCCCAACCTCAACTGGGAGGTAGTTATGGGTCAACTGGGTCAACTGGGAGCAACTGGGAGTCAACTGGGACTAACTGGGAGTCAACTGGGTTGGCTTTGGGGTAGAATGGGCCAACTGGGAGGTCCTTCAGAAGCTCTTGAGATGCTGTGGTTGGCACTGGGCGAACTGGGAACGGGTTCAACCTCAACTGGGAGGTAGTTACGGGTCAACGGGGTCAACTGGGAGTAACTGGGAGCAACTGGGTTGAGTTTGAGGTAGTTTTGGTGATACTGGGCTGGTCTCCTGAAGCTCTTGAGATGCTGTGGTTGGCACTGGGCGAACTGGGACGGGCTCTAAGGTTAACGGGGAGGTAGTTATGGGTCAACTGGGTCAACTGGCATGAACTGGGATGAACTGGGTTGAGTTTGAGGTGGTTTTGGTGATACTGGGCTGGTCTCCAGAGGCTCTTGAGATGTTGTGGTTGGCACTGGGTGAACTGGGAATGGGCCCAACCTCAACTGGGAAGTAGTTATGGACCAACTGGGAGTAACTGGGAGTCAACTGGGTTGGCTTTGGGGTAGAATGGGCCAACTGGGACGTCCTTCAGAAGCTCTTGAGATGCTGTGGTTGGCACTGGGCGAACTGGGACGGGCTCTAAGGTTAACGGGGAGGTAGTTATGGGTCAACTGGGCTGAACTGGGCTGAACTGGGAGCCTTGGCCCCTCCCCCCAGGGCGACGACCGTTACGTGGTCTCCAACTCCAAGGACCAAACGGCGAAGCTCTGGGACCTCCGGCTGCCGACGGGGCCCCGGGGGGTGGAGGCCGCGCGTCGCGCCGCCGCCCGCCAGAACTGGGACTATCGCTGGCAGAGGGCCCCCCGGGAGGGTGAGGGGGCCTTAATTGCCTCATTAGCATGCTAATTAACCCGGCCGGATGCTAATTAACCCGGCGGGATGCTAATTAGTTGGGAACGGCGGCCATTTTGGGAGAGCCGAGCGGTCAAAATGGCGGCGGAGGCACCGCCGGGGTCGTCCCGTGTTAATTGGGGGCTTAATTAGGGTGATTAGCATAAGCTCTTGTGCTAATTATGCTAATTATATGCTAATGAGTTCATTTTCTATGCTAATTAGCAGATCCTCACTAATTAGATGCTAATTAGTTCACTCGCGTGTTGACACCCTCCCATGCTAATTAATCCCTCTTCTATGCTAATTAGTCGCTCCCCCACGCTAATTAACAGAGCCCCATGCTAATTAGACACTGCTTAGTTAACCCGCATGCTAATTAGTTCCTCTCATATGCTAATTAGTCGTTCTCCTATGCTAATTAACAGAGTTCCATGCTCATGGGATGTAATTAGACACTAATTAGTTCCCTAATACCAATTAGCTGCTAATTAATCCCTCTCCCATGGTAATTAAGCCCTCTTCTATGCTAATTAGCCGCTCCCCCATGCTAATTAGCCCCTCTCTATTCTAATTAAGCGCTAAAACCCCCTCCAGTTACCGCCCTTTATGCTAATTACCCCCAATTACCTTCATCAACCCCTCCCTTATGCTAATTACGCCTTTATTATGCTAATTAACACCGTTCCCGCCATTTTCCCGTCTCCATAGCAACACTTCCGGGTTCCCCTTTTCCCGCCATTTCCCGTCTCCATAGCAACACTTCCGGGTTCCCTTTTTCCCGCCATTTTTTGTCTCCATAGCAACACTTCCGGGTTCCCCTTTTTTCCGCCATCTTCCCGTCTCCATAGCAACAACTCAGGGTTTTCTTTTCCCGCCTTTTCTGTCTCCATAGCAACACTTCCTGGTTCCCTTTCCCGTCTCCATAGCAACACTTCCTGGTTCCCATTTTCCCGCCCTTTTCGTTCCCATAGCAACACTTCCGGGTTCATTTTTTCCCGCCATTTTCCCGTCTCCATAGCAACACTTCCTGGTTCCCTTTCCCGTCTCCATAGCAACACTTCCTGGTTCCCCTTTTCCCGCCATTTTCTGTCTCCATAGCAACACTTCCGGGTTCCTTTTTTCCCGCCATTTTCCTGTCTCCATAGCAACACTTCCGGGTTCCCTTTCCCATCTCCATAGCAACACTTCCTGGTTCCCCTTTTCCCGCCATTTTCCCGTCTCCATAGCAACACTTCCTGGTTCCCTTTCCCGTCTCCATAGCAACACTTCCTGGTTCCCTTTCCCGTCTCCATAGCAACACTTCCGGGTCCCCCTTTGCCCCCGCCATCTTCCCGTCTCCGTAGCGACCCCGCGGCGGCCATTTTGTTTCGGGGTTGTTTATTTTTCTTTTCTTTTCGTTGTTGTTTTGGTTGTTGTTGTTTCCCCCCCCCCTCCCCCCCGGGCTCTCTATGACGTCACGGCCTCAGCGGTGACGTCACGCCCGCTGCCGGGGGACACCTCGCTGATGACGTTCCGGGGTCACAGCGTCCTCCACACCCTCGTCCGCTGCCGCCTCTCCCCACCCGAGGGCAGCGCCGGCGGCCATTGGCTGGCAACGGGGTGTGCTTCCGGTTGTGTCATCAGTGAGCGACGGGCAGGGCACTGGGAGGCACTGGGAGGGACTGGGAGGGACTGGGAGGGACTGGGAGGGGACTGGGAGGGACTGGGAGGGAACTGGGAGGGGATTGGGGGGACTGGGAGGGACTGGGAGGGATGGAGGAACTGGGAGGGACTGGGAGGCACTGGGAGGGACTGGGGGGACTGGGGGTCAACTGGGAGGGAACTGGGAGGGGATTGGGGGGACTGGGAGGGACTGGGAGGGAACTGGGAGGGGATTGGGGGGACTGGGAGGGACTGGGAGGGAACTGGGAAGGACTGGGAGGCAATTGGGAGGGGCTGGGACGGGACTGGAAGGGACTGGGAGGGATTGGGAGGGACTGGGGGGGGATTGGGGGGGACTGGGAGGGACTGGGAGGGAACTGGGAGGGGATTGGGGGGGACTGGGAGGGACTGGGAGGGACCTGGGAGGGGATTGGGGGGGACTGGGAGGGAACTGGGAGGGACTGGGGGGGACTGGGAAGCACTGGGAGGGACTAGGAGGGATTGGAAGGGGACTAGGAGGGGACTGGGAGGGGATTGGAGTAAACTGGGATGGACTGGGAACACAACTGGGGTGCACTGGGGGTCAACTGGGAAGGACTGGGAGGGGATTAGGGGGGACTGGGATGGACTGGAAGACAACTGGTGTCAACTGGGAAAGAGTGGAAGGTGACGGGTCAACTGGGAGGGACTGGGAGGGGATTGGGGGGGACTGGGAGAGACTGAGAAGGAACTGGGACGGATTTGGGGGGACTGGGAGAGAACTGGGAGGGGATTGGGGGGGACTGGGAGGGACTGGGAGGGGATTGGGAGGGACTGGGAGGAAACTGGGAGGGATTGCAAGGGAACTGGGAGGGATTGGGAGTCAACTGGGAGCAACTGGGATGGACTGGGTGGTACTGGGAAGGACTGAGAGGTGATAGGGATCAACTGGGATGGACTGGGAGGGGCTTGGGGTCAACTGGGATGGACTGGGAGACAACTGGGGTCAACTGGGGAAGAGTGGAAGGGGACTGGAGTGAACTGGGAGGAACTGGGAGGGGATTGGGGGGGAACTGGGAGGGGATTGGGGGGGAACTGGGAGGGACTGGGATGGACTGGGAAGGAATTGGAGTAAACTGGGATGGACTGGGGGTCAACTGGGGTGGACTGGGAGGGGCTTGGGGTCAACTGGGATGGACTGGAAGACAACTGGGGTCAACTGGGAAAGAGTGGAAGGGGACTGGGGTCAACTGGGAGGGACTGGGATGAGCTGGGAGGGAATTAGGGTGAACTGGGAGGGGATTGGGGGCACTGAGAGGGACTGGGAGTCAACTGGGGTCAACTGGGAGGGACTGGGAGGCAGTGGGCGTGTCCCCAGGTTGTCCCCGCCCCTCCCGCAGTCTATGACGTCATGAGTGGGCGTGTCCTGCGTCGCTTGGCCAATCACGGGGCCTGCGTGCGTGACGTCAGCTGGCACCCGACCAATGGGAGCCTGGCCAGCGCCTCGGTGGGCGGGGCTTGGGAATCGGGGGCGTGGCCGAGGGTTTGGGGCAGGGCTTGGGGTCTGGGGGAGGGGCTTGAGGGATGGGGGCGGAGCTTGAGGGTTTGGGGGCGTGGCCTGGGACTTGGGGGAGTGGCCAAGGGTTTGGGGGCGGAGCTTGAGGTTTGGGGGGCGTGGTCAAGGGTTTGGGGCGGGGCTTGGGGTTCGGGGGCGTGGCCTGGGACTTGGGGGGCGTGGCCAAGGGTTTGGGGGCGTGGCCAAGGGTTTGGGGTGGGAGGGGGTCTTGGGGGCGGGGCCTGACACATGGGGGCGTGGCTTGAGGTTTGGGGGTGGGGCTTGATGTTTGGGGGGTGGGGCCTGGGACTTGGGGGCGGGGCTTGAGGATTGGGGGTGTGGCCAAGGGTTTGAGGGTGGGGCTTGGGACTCGGGGGTGGGGCGTGGGACTTGGGGGCGGGGCTTGGGTTTTGGGGCGTGGCCTGATGGTTTGGGGGCGTGGCCAAGGGTGGGGGGAGGGGAAGCAAGGGGTGGGGGGAGGGGGTTTTCGGGGCGTGTCTTGAGAGGGGGCGGGGCTTGCTGCTGGTGGGCGGGGCTTGGGGTTTGTGGGCGGGGCCATGGCTTGGGGGGAGGGGCTCTGAGCTGCCCCTCCCCCCCCTTCCCAGTGGGACGGATCCGTTCGGCTCTGGGGGTACCGGGGGGAGGAGGAGGAAGAGGAGGAGGAGGAAGGGGCGGGGCCAACCGGGCCACACCCACCCACATAGGCCCCGCCCCCTCCCCCACCCCACACCCAATAAAAGGAATCTTGCGCTCAGTAAAACGGCTCCGGATTGGTCGATGGGGATCGAGGGGGGGGAGGGGCCAAGGGGGGGGAGGGGCGGACCCTAAACCCTCCCCCCCACTTGGCCCCTCCCACCCCTTCCATTGGCCCCGCCCCCACTTTGCCCCTTCCCCCACCCCCAATATACCATGGGGGGGGCCCTGAACACGGGGGCCATCTTGGCTTCCCCCCCATCGCCCCTCCCCCACTCTCACCCCTCCCCCCTTCCATTAGCCCCTCCCCCCATTTCCTTTGCCCCTCCCCCCTTCCATTGGCTCCTCCCATCGCCCCTCCCCCATTTGGCCCCTTCCCCCCTTTGCCCCTCCCCCCTCCATATTCCCACCCATCCCCCTCATCGCCCCCCCCCCCTTTGGCCCCTCCCCCATTCCATTGGCCCCTCCCCCATCGCCCCTCCCCCCATTTCTGCCCCTCCCCCCCTTTACCCCTTCCTTATTCGCCCCTCCCCCTTCCATTGGCCCCTCCCCCACTCTCACCCCTCCCCCTTCCACTAGCCCCTCCCCCCATTTCCTTTGCCCCTCCCCCATTCCCACCCCTCTCCCACCTGTCACCCCTCCCCCCACTGCCCCTCCCCCACTCTCACCCCTCCCCCCCTTCCATTGACCCCTCCCCCCTTTGGCCCCTCCCCCCCTTCTACCCCCCCCCCCCAATATACCATGGGGGGCCCTGAACACGGGGGGGGCTCATTCTGGCCTTCCCCCCATCGCCCCTCCCCCTCTTGGCCCCTTCCCCCATCCCCCCCCATTTCCCCTCCCCCCCCTTTGGCCCCTCCCCCCCTTTGGCCCCTCCCCCCCTTTGGCCCCGCCCCCATCGCCCCTCCCCCCCCCCCAATATACCATGGGGGGGTCCCTGGGGGGCGGCGGCCATCTTGTCCTCCCAATCGACCCTACCCCCACTTTAGGCCCCTCCCCCACCCATCGCCCGTCCCCCCCCAAACCTCATGAGGGGGTCCTTGGGGGGGTCCTTGAGCACGGGGGGGGCGGCGGCCATCTTGTCCTCCCAATCACCCCTCCTCCCCCTTTTAGGCCCCTCCCCCCACTACCCCCCCCCCCCAATATACCATGGGGGGGTCCCTGAGCAGGGGGGGGGGGCAGCCATCTTGTCCTCCCAATCACCCCTCCCCCCTCTTTAGGCCCCTCCCCCCCATTTCCTGTGCCCCTCCCCCCTTTGCCCTTCACTTCCCCTCCCCCCCCCCCTATAAACCATGGGGCAGTTTTTGGGGTGCTTGGGGGGTTCCTTGGGGTTCCTCAGCTGGGGGGCGGCGGCCATCTTGGGCTCCCCTTTATTCCCTCCTTTCCAAGCCTTCGGCCTCTTCCTCCTCCTCCTCTTCGCCCCCATTTACCGGGCTCAAGCCCCTCCCCACAGCCTCTGGGCTTCACCCCACAACCTCCTGGAGGCGTGAGTTGGGGGGCTGGGGGGATTTTGGGGCATTTTGGGGCTTTTGGGGGCTTTTTGGGGTTTTTGGGATTTTTTGGGGTTTTTTGGGGTTTTTTGGGGGGGTTTTGGGGGAGCTTGGGGGGATTTGGGGGATTTTGGGGGATTTTGGGGCTTTTTGGGGTCTTTTGGGGGGGATTTGGGGGTTTGGGGTTTATGGGATTTGGGCTTGGGCTTTGGGGCTTGGGGGTTCTATGTGGGGGAGGGGAATTAGGGGGTTTGGGGGATTTATGGGGTTTTAGGGGGGTTTGGGGGTTCCCTAGGGGTCTTTGGGGGATTTGGGGCATTTTGGGGTTTTTTGGGGTTTTTTGGGGGGAAATTGAGGGGGTTTGGGGGGGGATTTGGGGTTCTCTGGGGGTCTCTGGGGGGTTAGGGGCATTTTGGGGCTTTTGGGGGCTTTTTGGGGGGTTCTATGGGGTGGGGGAGGGGAATTAGGGGGGGGTTGGGGGGTTTTGGGGGGGGTTATGGGGTTTTGGGGGGGTTTTGGGGGTTCTCTGGGGGTCTCTGGGGATTTTGGGGGATGTTGGGGCTTTTTGGGGTCTTTTGGGGGGGATTTGGGGGTTTTGGGGGGGTTTTGGGGGATTTGGGGGCTTTTGGGGGCTTTTTGGGGTCTATGGGGGGAGGAATTAGGGGGTTTGGGGATTTGAGGGGTTTTGGGGGTTTGGGGTTCCCTGGGGCTCTTGGGGATTTGGGGCATTTTGGGGCATTTGGGCATTTTGTTTTTGGGGAAATGAGGGGTTTTGGGGGTTTGGGGTTCCCTAGGGGTCTTTGGGGGATTTGGGGCATTTTGGGGCATTTTGGGGCTTTTTGGGGGGTTCTATGGGGTGGGGGAGGGGAATTAGGGGGGGGTTGGGGGGTTTTGGGGGTTCTCTGGGGGTCTCTGGGGATTTTGGGGCTTTTTTGGGGGGGATTTGGGGGGGTTTTGGGGGATTTGGGGGCTTTTGGGGGCTTTTTGGGGGGTTCTATGGGGTGGGGGAGGGGAATTAGGGGGGGTTTGGGGGAATTTATGGGGTTTTGGGGGGGGTTATGGGGTTTTGGGGGGGGTTGGGGGTTCCCTGGGGGTCTCTGGGGGATTTGGGGGATTTTGGGGCTTTTTGGGGCTTTTTGGGGTTTTTTGAGGGGGATTTGGGGGTTTTGGGGGGGTTTGGGGGTTCCCTGGGGGTCTCTGGGGGATTTGGGGCATTTTGGGGCATTTTGGGTTTTTTTGGGGGGTTTTTGGGGGAAATTGAGGGGATTTTGGGTGAAAATGAGGGAAATTTGGGTGAAATTGAGAGAATTTTGGGTAAATTGAGGGAATTTGAGGTAAATTCAAGGAATTTGGGTGAAATTCAAGGGATTTGGGAAAAATGGAGGAAAACTGAGGAAGTTTGAGGGAATTTGGATGAAATTCAGATAATTGAGGTAAAATTGAGGATATTTTGGGTGAAATTGAAGAAGTTTGGGTGAAATTGAGGGAAATTTGGGTGAAATTGAGGAGATTTTGGGTAAATTGAGGGAATTTTGGGTAAATTGAGGAAATTGGGGTGAAATTCAAGGAATTTGGGTGAAATTCAAGAGATTTGGGGAAAATGGAGGAAAAGTGAGTAGGTTTTGGGTGAAACTGAGGGAATTTGGGTGAAGTTCAGGGAACTGAGGTGAAATTGAGGAAGTTTGGGTTAAATTGAAGAAGTTTGGGTAAAATTGAGGGAAATTTGGGTGAAATTGAGGAGATTTTGGGTAAAACTGAGGAAATTGAGGTAAAATTCAGTAAATTTGGGTGAAATTCAAGAGATTTGGGGAAAATGGAGGAAAATGAGGAGGTTTTGGGTGAAACTGAGGGAATTTGGGTCAAGTTCAGGGAATTTGGGCGAAATTGAGGAAGTTTTGGGTGAAATTAAGGAAAATTGAGGTAAAGTTGAGGGGATTTTGGGTAAATTGAGGAGATTTTGGGTAAAACTGAGGAAACTGAGGTAAAATTCATTAAATTTGGGTAAAATTCAAGGGATTTGGGTAAAATGGAGGAAAACTGAGGAGGTTTTGGGTGAAACTGAGGAAGTTTGGGTGAAGTTCAGGGAATTGAGGTGAAATTTAGGAATTTTGGGTGAAACTGAAGAAGTTTGGGTGAAATTGAGGAGATTTTGGGTAAATTGAGGGAATTTTGAGGTAAATTCAAGAAATTTGGGTGAAATTCAAGAGATTTGGGGAAAATGGAGGAAAAGTGAGGAGGTTTTGGGTGAAACTGAGGGAATTTGGGTGAAGTTCAGGGAATTGAGGTGAAATTGAGGAAATTTTGGGTGAAATTGAGGAAAACTGAGGTAAAATTGAGGAGATTTGGGGTAAATTGAGGGAATTTGGGTAAAATTCATTAAATTTGGGTAAAATTCAAGGGATTTGGGTAAAATGGAGGAAAAGTGAGGAGGTTTTGGGTACAACTGAGGGAATTTGGGTGAAGTTCAGGGAATTTGGGTGAAATTGAGGAAATTTTGGGTGAAATTGAGGAAAATTGAGGTAAAATTGAGGGAATTTGGGGTAAATTCATTAAATTTGGGTAAAATTCAAGAGATTGGGGGAAAATGGAGGAAAACTGAGGAAGTTTGAGGGAATTTGGGTGAAATTCAGATAATTGAGGTAAAAGTGAGGAAGTTTTGGGTGAAATTGAAGAAGTTTGGGTGAAATTGAGGAAAACTGAGGTAAAATTGAGGAGATTTTGGGTAAATTGCGAGAATTTGGGTGAAAATGAGGAAAACTGAGGTAAAATTGAGGGAATTGGGGATTTTAGGGGGTCTTGAGGAGTCTAGAACCTTCCCTCGGGTCTAGAACTCCCCCCCCCCCCTTCACCCAGCAGGTCTAGAACCTTCTCTATGGGGTTGATGGGTCTAGAACCTGATTGGTGGGGCTAGAACCCAGCGATGGGTCTAGAACCTCTTTGCTGGGCCCGATGGGACTCGAGGAGTCTAGAACCTTCCCTGTGACCTTCGGTGGCTCTAGAACCTCCATTTCGGGCTCTGGTGCCTCCAGAACCTCCCCGGGGGGGGGGGGGGTTTGAGAGCTCTAGAACCCCCTTGATGGTTCTGTTGGCTCTAGAACCCCCTTGATGGTCCCGTTGGCTCTAGAACCTTCCCACTTGGCTCTAGAACCTCCTTTATGGGTCTGCTGGGCCTAGAACCTCCATGTTGGTTCCCAGGCCCCCCCAGCAGCTCCAGAGCCTCCATTTTGTCACCGCTTGCTCTAGAACCTCCCCTAGGCCTTGGCTGGCTCTAGAACCCCCTTGAGGGGTCTAGAACTGCCCTGATTGGTCCTTTGTTTTCCCCCCAACACAGGCGATTGGTCTCCTCGGCCGGGGGCTGGACCTCCCTCCTCTTCTCCTCCCTCCTGGTGGCCTCGGCGCCCCTCACCCGCCCTTCCCCGGCGGCCATCTTGCGCCTCCTCTGCCGGTGGCTGGTGGGCGTGGCCTTCCACCGCTCTGCCCCCTTCCTTGCCCGCCGCCTGGAAGCCGCCACCGGGAGCTGCTGGAGCGACGCCGTTGGAGGCCTCCTCCTCCTCCCCGACCGCCGGGAGCCAATCAGCTGCCGGGGGGAAGGGCGGCGCTGGGAAGGCTTCCGCCCCTCCCCCCAGGCCTTCGCCTTGGTCCACTGCGGCCTGGGATTGGCCGAGGAGGTTGGGGCGTTGGGGAGGAGCTTGTGGAAGGGGCGGGGCTTCAAGAAGACGACGGGGGATTGGCCCGGTTGGGGAAGGGGCTCTGGAGGACCTCGGGGGTGGTCTTGGTGGTCAGAAGAGGGGCCAGAGGGGCTTGGAGGACCTCGCTGGAGGTCTTGGTGGGCAGAAGAGGGACCAGAAGGTCTTGGAGGACCTCGTTGGAGATCTTGGTGGTCGGAAGAGGGGCCAGAAGGGCTCGGAGGACCTCCCAAAAGCCTTGGAGGACCTCGTTGGAGGTCTTGGTGGTCGGAAGAGAGGCCAGAAGGGCTCGGAGGACCCCGTTGGAGATCCTGGAGGTCTGGAGGACCTGAAGAAAGTCTTGGAGGACCTCCCTGGAGGACCTGGAGAAGCCGAGGACTTCCGGGAAGTTCCGGTTGGGGACCGGAAGGATCTCAATGGGGTTTGGAGGGACCCCAAGGGTGGGGGCGGGGTCCCCAAAGCCACCCCGGGGTGGAGGGGCGGGGTCAACGGGGCCTTGGGGAACCTCAACGCGGACTTGGGGAACCTCAACGGGGTCTCGGAGGAGCTGGTTGGCCAGAGGGTCAACCTGCTGACTTCCGGGGACCTCCAGGAGGTCCCCAAGGCCCCACCTGGGACCTTGAGCCCTCCCGGGATCCGATTGGTCCCCCGGGAGAAACTTCCGGTCGGCGGAAGTCGGAAAATTCCGGGATCTTCTCTTGGTTCTTCCGCTTCCTCCCGTGGGGCCGGAACCCCCCGAGGCCTCCCCCACCCCCAACTTCCTCCTTCCGCCCAATCCCGAGGCCTCCATCACCCTCCGGCTCTTCCTGGCCTCCCATTGGCTCTGCCTTGCCCACTCGGCCTTCCTCCCGGCCAACCGCCTCTCCCGTTGGCTCCTCCCGACCAATCAGCTCTTCCCCGCCCCCCACCCTCAGGTTCTCCCCCTCCCCGACGCCACCCATTGGCTCCTCCCACCCACCCGCCTCTTCCCGCCCTCCCATTGGCTCCCCGCCCGCCTTCGCTCAACCGGCTTGGGCGGCATTTCCACCTCCTCCTCCTCCTCCTCCTCCTGGTTGGTCGGCGGGTGATGACGTCATCGGGGAAGAGCCTAAAGTCCCCGGGGTGGCCTTGGCTGTCCTCCATCTTCTCAACGTGGCCTTGATCTTCCTCTGGGCCTTCCTCCTCCTCATCACCTTCAGCTACCGCCAGGATTGGAGCCAAAACGCCGCCGGGGCCGCCATTGGTTGGGGGGTTTGGGTCTTGACCTATCGGGTTTGGTACCGGTACCCGTGGTCACCGGGACCTCCTGGATTGGAAGGTTTGGAAGGTTGAAGAAAGGAAAAAGAAAATGGCGGGGGAAACCAATATGGAGGACGGGGAAAGGGGGGTGGGAAGGGGGAGGAAGTCAAGGAAAGTTGAGGAATGGAGGGAAAAGGAAGGGGCTGGAGGAGGTTGGGGAGAAGAAGGTTCTGGAGGAGGTTGAAGAACCTGAGGAAACGTCAAGAAAAGGTCAAGAAAGGTCAAAGAACCTCAAGGAACCTTCAAGAAGTGGAAGAAACTCGAAGGTTCTGGATGTTCTGGAGGGGGTTGAGGAGCTCAAGGTTCTGGAGAATCTCAAAGAACCTCAAGAAAACCTCCAAACAGGTCAAAAAACGTCGAAGAACCTCAAGGAACCTTAAGGAAGTTGAAGAAACTCAATGGTTTTGGAGGTTCTGGAGGAGGTTGAGGAGCTCAAGGTTCTGGAGAACCTCAAAGAACCTCAAAAAACCTTGGAGAACCTTGAGGAACGTCAAAAAACATCAAAGAACCTCAAGGAACCTTCAAGAAGTGGAAGAAACTCGAAGGTTCTGGAGTTTCTGGAGGGGTTGGAGGAGATAAAAGCTCTGGAGGACCTCAAAGAACCTCAAGGAACCTCAAGAAAACCTCAAAAAAGGTCAAAAAACATCGAAGAACCTCAAGGAACCTTCAAGAAGTGGAAGAAACTCGAAGGTTCTGGAGGTTCTGGAGGGGTTGGAGGAGATAAAAGCTCTGGAGGACCTCAAAGAACCTCAAGGAACCTCAAAGAACCTCAAAAAACTCAAGGAAACTCAAGGAACCTTCAAGAAGTTGAAGAAACTCGAAGGTTCTGGAGGTTCTGGAGGGGGTTGAGGAGCTCAAGGTTCTGGAGGACCTCAAAGAACCTCAAAAAACCTCAAAAAAGGTCAAAAAACTCAAAAAGAATCTTGAGGAACTTCAAGAGAACCTCCAAAAAGGTCAAAAAACGTCAAAGAACCTCAAGGAACCTTCAAGAAGTTGAAGAAACTCAATGGTTTTGGAGGTTCTGGAGAAGCTCGAGGAGCCATTTTGGGTCAAAACCTGTCAAAAACGGGAAGTTTTGGGGTCCAAAAATGGCGGGTTTGGGGAAAAAAAGGATTTGGGTGGAAAAAGGAGGATTTTGGGTCAAAAGCTTCAAGACTTGAGGGGAAAAAAGGGAGTTTGGGGGTTGGGCTGCTTGAAGATGGGGATTTCCCGCCAAAATGGGGAGAAACTCAAAAATTGGGGCTTTTTGGGTGAGAAAATGGGCGTTTTTGGGAAAACGGGATTTTGGGGAAAATAGCGTGTTTTTGCAGCCGCTCTGGGGTTTGCTGGGAAACGGTGATTTGAGGAATAAAAGGTGTGTTCTGTGGTCTCATGCTGTTCTAAAACGCTGTTTTTCACCCCAAAAGTGGAGCGGTGCTCAAAAAGAGGGAGTTTTGCCTCAAAATGGCGGATTTGGCACCAAAATGGCGGCTTTAACCCCTAAAAAGCCCCGACGCCCCTCCCCTTCCGGCGTGATGACGTCAGGGTGGGCGTGGCCGCGGGCGAGGCGGGAAAAGGCAGAGAGGAGAAACTCAACCTGAGGGGGGGGAAGGGGAGAGGCGGGGTTAATGACGTCACGCGAGGCCACGCCCACTCGGGGGATGTCATAGCGATGGGTCACACCCTCCCGACGCCATCTTGGGCCACGCCCCCCCTTGGTGATGTCATAGCAGAAGCCCCGCCTTGAAGAGGGTGAGGGCGGCGGTGAAGCTGAGGGAGAGGAAGAGGAGGAAGAGGCTGAGGGGCCCCAAGGGATCATGGGAGGGCTCGGGGGGCCCCCCCGAAGGAGGGGGGGGCGGGGAGAGGAAATCTGAGGAGAAATCGGGGAAATTTGGGAAAATTTGGGGAAATTTTGGGAAATTTTGGGAAATTTTGGAATTTTGGGGTAATTCTGAGGTAAATTTTTGAGGTTTGAGGGAATTGAGGAGATTTGGGAAAAATGGAGGAAATTTGAAAGGAATTTGGGGGAGTTTGGGGGAAATTGGGGAAAATTTGAGGGAATTATGGGGGAATTTGGGGAAATTTGGGGAATTTGGGGGAATTTGGTGAAATTTGGGAATTTTGAGGGAAATTCTGAGGTAAATTTTTGAGTTTTGGGGGAGTTGAGGAAGTTTGGGGGAAATGGAGGAAATTTGAAAGGAATTTGGGGGAGTTTGGGGGAAATTGGGGAAAATTTGAGGGAATTTTGGGGAAAATTGGGGAAATTTGGTGAAATTTTGGAATTTTGAGGAAATTCTGAGGTAAATTTGTGAGGTTTGGGGGAGTTGAGGAAGTTTGGGGGAAATGGGAGAAATCTGAAAGGAGTTCGGGGGAAGATTGGGGGGAACTGGGGAAAACTTGAGGGAATTTTGGGGAAATTCTGGGGAATTTTGAGGGAATTTGGGAAATTTTGGGGAATTTTGTGAATTTTGAGGAAATTCTGAGGTAAATTTTTGAGGTTTGGGGGAGTTGAAGAGATTTAGGGGAAATGGGAGAAATCTGAAAGGAATTTGGGGAGGTTTGGAGGGAATTGGGGAAAATTTGAGGGAATTTGAGCAGAACTTTGAGAAATTCAGAGAATTTGGGTAAAGTTGAGGAAATTTTAGGTAAAATTCAAGAAATTTGGGTAAAATTCAAGAAAATTGGGTAAAATGGAGGAAATTTTGGGTAAAATTGAGGGAATTTGGGTAGAATTGAAGAAATTTGGGTAGAATTCAGGAAATGTGGGTAAAACAGGAAATTTGGGTGAAATGGAGGAAATTTGGTTAAAATTAAGGAAATTTGGGTAAAATTGAGGAAATTGGGGTAAAATAGAGGAAGTTTGGGTAAAACTGAGGAAATGTTGAGGGGGGGAAACCTTGGAGAACCTTGAGGAACCTCAAAAAACGTCGAAGAGCCTCAAGGAACCTTCAAGAAGTGGAAGAAACTCGAAGGTTCTGGAGGTTCTGGAGGGGTTGGAGGAGATAAAAGCTCTGGAGGACCTCAAAGAACCTCAAGGAACCTCAAAGAACCTCAAAAAACTCAAGGAACCTCAAGGAACCTTCAAGAAGTGGAAGAAACTCGAAGGTTCTGGAGGTTCTGGAGGGGGTTGAGGAGCTCAAGGTTCTGGAGGACCTCAAAGAACCTCAAAAAACCTCAATAAAGGTCAAAAAACTCAAAAAGAATCTTGAGGAACTTCAAGAGAACCTCCAAAAAGGTCAAAAAACGTCAAAGAACCTCAAGGAACCTTCAAGAAGTGGAAGAAACTCAAAGGTTTTGGAGGTTCTGGAGGGGGTTGAGGAGCTCAAGGTTCTGGAGGACCTCAAAGAACCTCGGAGAACCTTGAGGAACCTCAAAGAACCTCAAGGAACATCAAGAAAACCTCCAAAAAAGGTCAAAAAACGTCGAAGAACCTCAAGGAACCTTCAAGAAGTGGAAGAAACTCGAAGGTTCTGGAGGTTCTGGAGGAGGTTGAGGAGCCATTTTGGGTCAAAACCTGTCAAAAACGGGAAGTTTTTGGGTCCAAAAATGGCGGGTTTGGGGAAAAAAAGGATTTGGGTGGAAAAAGGAGGATTTTGGGTCAAAAGCTTCAAGACTTGAGGGGAAAAAAGGGAGTTTGGGGGTTGGGCTGCTTGAAGATGGGGATTTCCCGCCAAAATGGGGAGAAAAACCCAAAATTGGGGTTTTTTGGGTGAAAAATGGGCGTTTTTGGGAAAAACGGGGATTTTGGGGGAAAATGGCGGTTTTTGGCAGCCGTTCTGGGGGGTTTGCTGGGAAACGGGTGGTTTGAGGAATAAAAGGTGTGTTCTGTGTCTTGCGTTGCCCTAAAAACGCTCAAGTTCACCCTGGGTATGGAGCGGTGCTCAAAAAGAGGGACTTTGCTCTAAAATGGCGGATTTGGCACCAAATGGCCGCTGGCTCCAAAATGGCGGCTTTAACTTAAAAAGCCTCGAAGCCCTCTCCCCTTCCGGCGCGATGACGCTACGGTGGCGTGGCCGCGGGCGAGGCGGAAAAGGCAGAGAGGAGAAACTCCAACTGAGGGGGAAGGGGAGAGGCGGGGTTAATGACGCCACGCGGAGGCCACGCCCACTGGGGGATGTCATAGTTATGGCTACACTCTTCCCGGGACGCCATCTGGGCCACGCCTTGGTGATGTCATAGTGCAGAAGCCCCGCCTTGAAGAGGGTGAGGGCGGCGGTGAAGCTGAGGGAGAGGAAGAGGAGGAAGAGGCTGAGGGGCCCCAAGGGATCATGGGAGGGCTCGGGGGGCCCCCCCGAAGGAGGGGGGGGCGGGGAGAGGAAATCTGAGGAGAAATCGGGGAAATTTGGGAAAATTTGGGGAAAATTTGGGGAAATTTGGGGAAATTTTGGGAAATTTTTGGAAATTCTGAGGTAAATTTTTGAGGTTTGGGGGAATTGAGGAGATTTGGGAAAAATGGAGGAAATTTGAAAGGAATTTGGGGGAGTTTGGGGGAAATTGGGGAAAATTTGAGGGAATTATAGGGAAAATTGGGGAAATTTGGGGAATTTGGGGGAATTTTGGAATTTTGAGGGAAATTCTGAGGTAAATTTTTGAGTTTTGGGGGAGTTGAGGAAGTTTGGGGGAAATGGAGGAAATTTGAAAGGAATTTGGGGGAGTTTGGGGGAAATTGGGGAAAATTTGAGGGAATTTTGGGGAAAATTGGGGAAATTTGGTGAAATTTTGGAATTTTGAGGAAATTCTGAGGTAAATTTGTGAGGTTTGGGGGAGTTGAGGAAGTTTGGGGGAAATGGGAGAAATCTGAAAGGAGTTCGGGGGAAGATTGGGGGGAACTGGGGAAAACTTGAGGGAATTTTGGGGAAATTCTGGGGAATTTTGAGGGAATTTGGGAAATTTTGGGGAATTTTGTGAATTTTGAGGAAATTCTGAGGTAAATTTTTGAGGTTTGGGGGAGTTGAAGAGATTTAGGGGAAATGGGAGAAATCTGAAAGGAATTTGGGGAGGTTTGGAGGGAATTGGGGAAAATTTGAGGGAATTTGAGCAGAACTTTGAGAAATTCAGAGAATTTGGGTAAAGTTGAGGAAATTTTAGGTAAAATTCAAGAAATTTGGGTAAAATTCAAGAAAATTGGGTAAAATGGAGGAAATTTTGGGTAAAATTGAGGGAATTTGGGTAGAATTGAAGAAATTTGGGTAGAATTCAGGAAATGTGGGTAAAACAGGAAATTTGGGTGAAATGGAGGAAATTTGGTTAAAATTAAGGAAATTTGGGTAAAATTGAGGAAATTGGGGTAAAATAGAGGAAGTTTGGGTAAAACTGAGGAAATGTTGAGGGGGGGAAACCTTGGAGAACCTTGAGGAACCTCAAAAAACGTCGAAGAGCCTCAAGGAACCTTCAAGAAGTGGAAGAAACTCGAAGGTTCTGGAGGTTCTGGAGGGGTTGGAGGAGATAAAAGCTCTGGAGGACCTCAAAGAACCTCAAGGAACCTCAAAGAACCTCAAAAAACTCAAGGAACCTCAAGGAACCTTCAAGAAGTGGAAGAAACTCGAAGGTTCTGGAGGTTCTGGAGGGGGTTGAGGAGCTCAAGGTTCTGGAGGACCTCAAAGAACCTCAAAAAACCTCAAAAAAGGTCAAAAAACTCAAAAAGAATCTTGAGGAACTTCAAGAGAACCTCCAAAAAGGTCAAAAAACGTCAAAGAACCTCAAGGAACCTTCAAGAAGTTGAAGAAACTCAATGGTTTTGGAGGTTCTGGAGGGGGTTGAGGAGCTCAAGGTTCTGGAGGACCTCAAAGAACCTCGGAGAACCTTGAGGAACCTCAAAGAACCTCAAGGAACATCAAGAAAACCTCCAAAAAAGGTCAAAAAACGTCGAAGAACCTCAAGGAACCTTCAAGAAGTGGAAGAAACTCGAAGGTTTTGGAGGTTCTGGAGAAGCTCGAGGAGCCATTTTGGGTCAAAACCTGTCAAAAACGGGAAGTTTTTGGGTCCAAAAATGGCGGGTTTGGGGACAAAAAGGATTTGGGTGGAAAAAGGAGGATTTTGGGTCAAAAGCTTCAAGACTTGAGGGGAAAAAAGGGAGTTTGGGGGTTGGGCTGCTTGAAGATGGGGATTTCCCGCCCAAATGGGGAGAAAAACCCAAAATTGGGGTTTTTTGGGTGAAAAATGGGCGTTTTTGGGAAAAACGGGGATTTTGGGGGAAAATGGCGGTTTTTGGCAGCCGGTCTGGGGGGTTTGCTGGGAAACGGGTGGTTTGAGGAATAAAAGGTGTGTTCTGTGTCTTGCGTTGCCCTAAAACGCCGTTTTTCACCCCAAAAGTGGAGCGGTGCTCAAAAAGAGGGACTTTTGCCTCAAAATGGCGGATTTGGCACCAAAATGGCCGTTTGGGCTCCAAAATGGCGGCTTTAACCCCTAAAAAGCCCCGAAGCCCCTCCCCTTCCGGCGTGATGACGTCACGGTGGGCGTGGCCGCGGGCGAGGCGGGAAAAGGCAGAGAGGAGAAACTCAACCTGAGGGGGGGGAAGGGGAGAGGCGGGGTTAATGACGTCACGCGAGGCCACGCCCACTCGGGGGATGTCATAGCGATGGGTCACACCCTCCCGACGCCATCTTGGGCCACGCCCCCCCTTGGTGATGTCATAGCAGAAGCCCCGCCTTGAAGAGGGTGAGGGCGGCGGTGAAGCTGAGGGAGAGGAAGAGGAGGAAGAGGCTGAGGGGCCCCAAGGGATCATGGGAGGGCTCGGGGGGCCCCCCCGAAGGAGGGGGGGGCGGGGAGAGGAAATCTGAGGAGAAATCGGGGAAATTTGGGAAAATTTGGGGAAATTTTGGGAAATTTTGGGAAATTTTGGAATTTTGGGGTAATTCTGAGGTAAATTTTTGAGGTTTGAGGGAATTGAGGAGATTTGGGAAAAATGGAGGAAATTTGAAAGGAATTTGGGGGAGTTTGGGGGAAATTGGGGAAAATTTGAGGGAATTATGGGGGAATTTGGGGAAATTTGGGGAATTTTGGGGAATTTGGTGAAATTTGGGAATTTTGAGGGAAATTCTGAGGTAAATTTTTGAGGTTTGGGGGAGTTGAGGAAGTTTGGGGGAAATGGAGGAAATTTGAAAGGAATTTGGGGGAGTTTGGGGGAAATTGGGGAAAATTTGAGGGAATTTTGGGGAAAATTGGGGAAATTTGGTGAAATTTTGGAATTTTGAGGAAATTCTGAGGTAAATTTTTGAGGTTTGGGGGAGTTGAGGAAATTTGGGGGAAATGGAAGAGATTTGAAAGGAATTTGGGGGAGTTTGGGAGAAATTTTGGGGAAATTTGAGGGAATTTTAGGGAAAATTGGGGAAATTTGGGAAATTTTGGAATTTTGAGGAAATTCTGAGGTAAATTTTTGAGGTTTGGGGGAGTTGAAGAGATTTAGGGGAAATGGGAGAACTCTGAAAGGAATTTGGGGAGGTTTGGAGGGAATTGGGGAAAATTTGAGGGAATTTGAGCAGAAATTTGAGAAATTCAGAGAATTTGGGTAAAGTTGAGGAAATTTTAGGTAAAATTCAAGAAATCTGGGTAAAATTCAAGAAAATTGGCTAAAATGGAGGAAATTCTGGGTAAAATTGAGGGAATTTGGGTAGAATTAGGGAATTTTCTACAGGAAAATGGAAACCACATTCCTTCCCCTTTTCCCCAATAACTCTCAGGTCACCACCGAGGCTGCAGGGCAGCCCTGGGAAAGTCCAGGCTGGAATCCTGGAGTCAGGAGCAGTTGGGAGCCCACTCTGCTTCAGCAATCCCCTCTTTGTCCTCCACATGCCTGGAGCAGGCTGGACCCCATCACTGTCCCAGGGACTGAGGTCATAGAATCACAGAATCCTAGAATGTTAGGGGTTGGAAGGGACCTCTAGAGATCATCCAGTCCGAACCCTCTGCCAAAGCAGGATCACCCAGGGCAGGCCACACAGGAACACACCCAGGTATGTCTTGAAAGTCTCCAGAAAAGGAGACTCCACAGCCTCTCTGGGCAGCCTGTTCCAGTGCTCCCACAACCTCAAAGACAAGAAGTTTCTCTTCATGTTGAGGTAGAAATTGCTGTGTTGTAGCTTTAACCCATTATTCCACTGAAAAGAGATTGTCCCCTTTCTTTTGACACACAACTCTCAGATATTTATAGACACTCATGAGATTCCCTCCTCACCATTCTTTTCACAAAGCTAAACAGCTCCAACTCTCTCATTCTTCATATGAGAGATGTTCAAGCCCAGTGCCCCAGGCAGTTGCTGCCATGTGGACACAAGCTCTGCTGCCCAGGAGGGTGAGCAGATCGAGGCCTACGTGCTCACCATCAGTGCTGCCAAGGAGAAAATCATCTTTCCTGTCCTGACCTTAGGAACTGTGCATCAGAATGTTGTAATTCGACCCATAGGTCATAATGTTTGGGCAAGTTTTGAATACTCCAGGAGTAAGTGGCAATCAATTAGTACAGAATCATAGAATCATAGAATCACAGAATCCTTGGGGTTGGAAGGGACCTCGAAAGATCATCTAGTCCAACCCCCCCTGCCAGAGCAGGGCCACCTAGAGTACATCGTGCAGGAACGTGTCCAGACGGGTTTTGAATGTCTCCAGTGAAGGAGACTCCACAACCCCCTGGGCAGCCTGTTCCAGGGCTCTGTCACCCTTACAGTAAAAAATTTTTTCGAATATTCAACTTGAACCTCCTGTGCTCCAATTTACACCCATTACCCCTTGTCCTATCACTGGTCATCACTGAGAAAAGCCTAACTCCATCTCCCTGACACTCACCCCTTACATATTTGAAAACATTGATGAGGTCACCCTCAGTCTCCTTTTCTCCAAACTAAAGAGACCCAGCTCCCTCAGCCTTTCCTCATAAGGGAGATGTTCCACTCCCTTAATCATCTTAGTAGCTCTGCGCTGGACTCTTTCAGGCACTTCCCTGTCCTTCTTGAACTGAGGGGCCCAGAACTAGCCTGTATTCCTAATACAGTCATACAAAATGAAGATTTGTGCTTAGATACTGATACTTAGATACTATGTAGGAAATTGCTGCACATGTATTAGAACACTATGCCTTCATATTTTCATTGAGATAGCAAATGGTACCAATTTATGTGTGTGTAATTTTTCTAGAATCATAGTCTGTGATTTTGATTATTCTGTTCCTATAACCACTGTGCAATTAATTGAATCTGAGTATGATCTGTATCATGATGTACTCCGTTTGCAGATAGGCATGAATATTGATCTTCTTAGGCAATGCTTATACACCCTGATATAGAACAATTAGTCCGTGAAGTTAATAGAACTACACAAGGCATGCTCTGGCAAGTGACACATGATTCAAAAGGTATACAGCAGGTGCTAACAAAGATAGAACAAGTAGGGAAGTGTCATTGGTGGGATATCTTCACGGGATATTCCCCTGCGACTACGCAAGCACTCCATTACCTGCTATACCCTCTATTGGTCATGGTAGTGATGATTCTCATGTTATCCTTCTTAAATGTGTGGCTATACTACAAACTGAATGATACAGTCAAAAGGGACCGAGTAATGTGGGCAATGATTCAAAGGCATCAGAACCTTCCCTTGGAACTTGACGAATGATTTCGTAAGTTCTAAGGAAAGGGGGGGATGAAGAAGAGAGTGGATCAGGCCAAACTGTTTATGTGAATTACTTAATGAAAAATAAAGACTTGTAATATATGCTAATGAATTTGTGTTCATAACTACTAATAATTCAGGGTTAAACTGAGAAAGAAGCTTACAAAGCAGCCGAGACATTTCACTTTCCCATACAAAGCAGCTGAGACATGTCATTTTTCTACTAGAACAATGTAACCAATACAAGGTCCTAACGGGATTAATTTCTAGCTAGCAAAATAATTAAAGTGTAAGTCTTTTCTTCTGTAACTCTTTTCTTAAAACAAGTCTTGTTCTAAAAGCAAGATACCAAGGCCAGCTGGACCCTAAAGCATGTGAACATCCGCACAAGAAGACTATAAAGATATCATCACCAACGGATAAGAAGAAATTATGGCTGGGGTCTTGTAACAATATTGCTTTGTAACAACCTAATGAAGTCAGCAAGAACTGAGAATGTAGTAATGTTGCAACCTCCCCCTTTTACTGTATAAATACCCTAACCCCTTTTCCCTTAACCCTTTGGAACTCTTTGTCCGGTGCAAGCTGGGGGGGTTCCCCGGATCCGAAAATAAATATCTTTGCTGTTTAAAGACTCAAACTCTGTCTCTAAACAGTTTTGTTTGGCCTTTTTCGGCTTCACTAGATAGTGAGGAAAAGCCTTTGAGGTCCAACACTCCATGGAGAACATTGCTCCTCATCTCCCCAAACACAACATTGTCCTCATTGGCTTCCTGTGAAGGGTCTGGGATAATCTGCTTCCACCACTTTGTCAGCACCACCTTGTCAACACCACTTTGTCACCATCACCTTGTGTCTGCGACTCCTTCTACCCTCCATCCAGCATCCATTTGCCTCCCATCAGATTTCTTCCCTGCAGGCTGCAGCTGGATGTTACAGCTCCTTTGAACCAACCCATCTCCCTTAGAGAACTGCTGCACTCAGGCACTGCAGGACTTTGCCTCTTTGCAGGCAGAGAAATGTCAAATAGTGAAAGTTCCCTACACAATAAAATACACTCTGCAAGCACCTGCTGGGCAGAAGTTGACTCTAATGTGCTTATGTTTCTACACGGGATAATCTGATAAGAAATACTTTCAGTAGCTACATGCAGGAAGATAAAAACATTATTAAAGTATTATATAAGGGCTGCTGATAAAACCGTTATTCCAGTCAGGGTCATTGCATACCACAAGATGTCACACTTAGCACATAAAGTGGAGTGAGTATGCAGCAGGGTTTGACCACTGCATGGGGATTGGTTGGAAATTCCTCGAAGCGTGTGAGGTGTCGAAACAACCTTTACAGCCCAGGAAAGGTTCTAAAGCAGATGAGAGAGTGATGAGGTCTCCCCTGAGCCTCCTCTTCTTCAGGCTGAACAGCCCCAGCTCCCTCAGCCTCTCCTCATAGGATCTGTGCTCGAGTCCCTTCACCAGCCTGATTGCCCTCCTTTGGACCTGCTCCAGGATCTCGATATCCTTCCTAAAATGAAGGGCCCAGAACTGGACATAGGACTTAAGATGTGGCCTCAACAGCGCTGAGAACAGGGGCAGAATCACTGCCTTGGACTTGCTGGCCACGCTGTTCCTGATCCAGGCCAGGATGCCACTGGCCTTCTTGACTACCTGGGCACACTGCTGGCCCGTGTTCAGCTTCCTGTCAATCCAAACTCCTAGGTCCCTTTCTGTCTGGCTGCTCTCCAGCCACTCTGTGTCCAGCCTGGAGCTCCCCATGGGGTTGTTGTGGCCAAAGTGCAGGACCCAGCACTTGGAATGTTGAACCTCATCCCCTTGGGATCATCCCAACTCTCCAGTCTCTCCAGGTCCCTCTCCAGAGCCCTCCTGCCTTCCAGCTGATCCACACTCCCCCCCAGCTTAGTGTCGTCTGTGAATTTGCTGATGATGGACTCAATCCCCTCATCTAAATCATCAATGAAGATATTGAACAGAACTGGGCCCAACACTGATCCCTGGGGGACACCACTGGTGACCGGCCACCTGTCGCAAGAAGGGGACTGACACACGATCAATGTGATCAATCAAGTCCAACTTTATTAGAGCATCAGGCGATTATTTATACCTTTTACACTAAACTATGACATTACATCATTGATAAGTGATTACAAAGGCTTAGTCTATTACTAGTTACATATTAGCTATTCTCTACCTCTTGCAATTTCTAGTTCTTTTCCCAGAGCTTCTTGCTACAGTGATCACAATGCTTGCTTCAGTGATCATAATACTCTTCTCTGTTTTTCTTCATTCCGGGGCTTTCCAGATAGCTCAGGGTGGATACATTTTATCAAGGTCAGTGCTGACACAAGTCCTTGCAACTTTGACTAAGCTCACTTAGCATCAGTGAAACTCAGGCCTTGCAGTGGCTTTTACTTAGCATTAGTGAAATCCAGGCCTTGCAGTGGCAAAGCCCAATCTTCCACATTTCCCCCGTTTTCTTTAAGAATAACATAATCACCAACTTTCAGATTATCAATTGCTTTGGTAACAAAACGTTGAATGCATTGTAAAACACATGGTAATAGGAGCAATAACAAGAGTAAGGTAATTCCAACATAACAGGCCGTTTTCAATAATGAAGATAACCATCCTGTGATTCCTAAACTTGAAAGCCAATTTGTGAAAGCATCCCCAAACAAAGAAGTTTGTTGTTGTATCAATCCAGTATGCTCCTTCAAATATCTCAGGGACGCATGAATGCTTTCACTATGATCTGACAAATTGATACAACACATTCCCTCAAAATCATCACAACCATGGCCTTGGGCTAACAGCAAAAAATCAATAGCAGCGCGATTCTGAAGAATGGCGTGTCTCATGCTAGATTGATCCTGGAGAAGCTCTTCTAAAATTTTCGTGGTAACGTTAGCCTGTTTTTCTGTCCAGCAAGCCAAGCTTTCTAGTTCACGCAAAGCATTTTCAGCAGCTGCACCAGGAATAAATATAGCTAAAGCAGTACGTGCTGCTTGACTCATGATTCAACATGATCATTGCAGTCAGGGGAAAGGCCGATACTTCTACGATTACGAGCACTATGACTAATGTTGCGCAAAGCAGCGTATTTTGGAGCAAACATAGTTAAAGAACCTAAATAGCAAGGTTTACCGACTATGCCTTTAGGAATACCTTGCCAAGCTCGGTCACCACAGATCAAAAACACTCCCGGTGGCAAGGCATATGCCGATTCATTCCTCCAAATACAATTGCTAATATTGTAGCTTCCATCAAGGGGTGTTCCAATTGGATACATTTTTTTTTGGTCACTGATGTGTCATTATAACCACAATAACCCCAGTGAGCATCATAAGGATATCCTGGAGAAATATCGGGAGCATTGATTGGCCATTTAATAGCACCAAACTGTATACATGTTGGTGTCCAATTTCCTAAAACATTGCCAATGCTCTGAGAGCCCAACAAATTCAATTCTTGTGGATCCCATGGCAATGTGTTATTCAGGCCATTTATCAGGGTGAGAGCACATTGTCCAGCAGACATGCCATTAGTACAATTTCCAGTGGAATAGTCCTTAAATGCGGTTTCATTAAAACCAGGAATCCCTATTAAGCAAGTACGAAAAGGATCTGTAACTGAAGCCATAGCAATGCAAAAATCAGTAGTACCAGTGTTGTTTGCCCATGTCAGCCACATATTTTGTCGTGGGGCTATGTTTAAGGACATCGATGTTACAACACAAAAAGGAATGCAGACACAGAAAACACTAATTAACGCCAACATTGTCTCAATTTTGGTCTAAACCTTCTTGTACAATTATGATATATAATATGTGATTCAGACGCTTTCAGGGCCAATTTTACAAACACATCAAACTCCCATTGTGATTGTCCTAATAATAACTGTTCAGGAGATTCAAAAAGTTCTAATGCTTGATGAAATGTTGCTTGTCCTGTAAAATCAATTAATACCGGAGGTGAATTCTCATCAGATATAGATGAAATACATTGTGAACACACCCACAAATGTTGTTCAATTCGCCATACCCAAAAATCTCGCTGACAACATCCACAATAAAAACGAATAAAAGCTCTACAATGATCACAATCACAGTAAGGACAAGAAAAAGAGGATGGACCTTTTGAAATAAACTTCTCTTTTATAGCTTCTAAAAATTCACACAGAACATCAGTAGTAAACAATTGATTAGTTAAATTTATAGGTAATAAAGCAAGAATGCTTTTAGGTAGCGATAGAATTTTCTGCTTCAAAGTTAAATGTAGCTTATAAGAAAACCTATCTTCTAAATAAGTAGTACTTAACAGATGTACAATTCGCGGCTGCTCAAAAGGCTGATCATGATGCATTTGTGTCAACAGCTGGTCGAACCCATCTACTTGGAATCCAACGTGGACCTTCCCCTGTGGATACACAAAAATATCCTCTTCCAATAAATAATACGTCAACAGGTCCTTTCCATTCACCAGTTTGTGGGTCCTTATATAACACTTGCATCTTAATGTGTTTTACAGATGTCCCTTTCTGATGTTTTATTATGGGAGGAACATCCTCATTTCCAAATACACACAAATGATTCAAAACAAATAACACCAAATTCAGTCTATCTGCTGGACTTCCACTTTTATGTTTGTCCAGATACTGTTTGAGTGTATGGTTAGCTCTTTCAACTACGGCTTGTCCAGTTGGGGAATGTGGGATACCAGTAATATGCGTTATTCCCCACTGCTGACACTCGTGTTTCATTCCAGAGCTAACATAAGCGGGTCCATTGTCTGTTTTCAGGGTGTGTGGGACCCCCATAACTGCAAAACATGCCATAAGATGCTTTCTTACATCTTTCCACTTTTCACCTGTCTGAGCAGTTGCTCATATCATGTGGCTAAAGGTATCTATTGTCACATGGACATATTTCTGCCTTCCAAATTCTGTAATATGAGTAACATCCATTTGCCATATCTCATTGCTAGATAGACCTTTTGGATTTACCCCTAAACCAAGCCCCAAACCTTTATTAACATTACTACAAATAGGACATGCTTGCACAATGGCTTGAGCATCTGCAAATGTAATGTCAAAAGCTTTGACCATCCCTTTCACATTTTGATGAAACTGTGCATGAGATTCTCTTGCTTGAGCGAGTTTAGAGATTGGGGCAGCTATAGATACCAGCTTATCTGCCCTAGCATTGCCCTCGCCAAGACCCAGATCAAATTTATGACTCCGGACATGTATTATACTATATGCTGCTGATCTTGATCCTATTATTCGTAACAATCCTTCCAAAAGCTCATACAATCGTTCATTTGACACTTTCCTTATCATGGATTGTTCAATTCTCTGTACTATGCCAACAACATACAAAGAATCAGATACTACATTAATAGGCTCATCCAACCAGTTTCCAAAAACCCATGTAACTGCTCGCAGTTCTAACGTTTGCAATGAGTCTTTTTCTTCAGCTGGTAGTAATATGTGACGCCATTCTGTATTCTCCTGCCAGGTAGCCACAGCTCTTTGCGATTTCTTTCCAGCATCAGTAAATACTGTCAAGGCATTTTTAATAGGAACTAATGACAGTTTTGGCTTTACGATCCAATTTTGATTTCTCATCCATGACAGAATTTTATCTTTCAAAGGTGTTATTATAATTTGTGCTCCATTACTTAGGCATGCACTAACTAGTGCATCACAGTTCTGTAAATACCATTCTAGATCGTTTTTAGCTATGGGAACATATATGGTTTCAGGCTCTTGACCACTGATACTACACACACGTTGACGACAATTCTTGATCAGATCTGCCAAAATTAAAATTTTTTGTTGTTTTGTAGTTTTTGGTTGCAGTGGTGGAAATACCCATTTTAGTACTCTAGTACTCTCCCCCGTTTTCTTTAAAGATTGCGTGAGAGCTCCACATAAATGCTGCTTGCCATATAGAATTGTTACAACGATGGACAAATCAGGATCTCTTCGAGAGACACAGTGCGATGTAACATGTTCTGCAATATGTTGAATAGCTTGATGTTGCATAGGTGAAATTGTTACAGGTTGAGCAGGATCTGTGCCTTTCAATAATGGTTTTAGTGGCTCTAACATATCATTGGTGATTCCTACCACAGGCCGTAACCATTGTATATCGCCCATAAACTTCTGTACATCATTCAATGTTTTTAAGTCAGTGTTCAACTGTAGTTTTTGTGGGCTAACTTGCTGCTCAGTTATCTTCCATCCTAAATATTTAATGGGAGATGAAAGTTGAATTTTTTCTTTTGCAATTCTTAAGCCAGCCTTACTTAATTCCTTAGCAATATATTGAATTTGAGAATGCTGTTTTGATGCTGTTAATTTCACTGGAGCAAGTATTGCCTGCAATTCTGTTCTAGCATGTGTTCCTGTACCACACAATTCATCCACAGTTACTCCAAACAAAGGATCATTTTGTTGTCTGGGGATTGCTACTACCTGCCGTGCCATCCGTTCCCACATATCAGTAAATATAAGAAAATTTGAGTGAGACAATATCAATTTCATTACATTGTATGAATCTTTAGGCAACATATTATAATTTTCCCATATAAATCCTAACATCTGCCTGGCGGGTTCAGACTGAATACCATACTGGGACACAGTTTGTCTTAATTGTGACAACAATTTCCAAGGCAAGTGAGTAATTTCTGCAGCAACGCCTCCCTGAATCTGTGTGTATATTACCGGCAACGCCAGCTCCTCTTTTCTTACTAACCTTGAAAATCCTTCCTCATCTCCGTCTTCTTGCAAATTTACCGCAACCTGCCTCCAATAACTATCATGGTCAATATTAGATACTTTTGAATTCTTAGTATTCTCATCAGGCAAGAGAGTGCATACTTTTGAGTCCTGAATATTCTTATCAGGCAAGGGAGTGTTCTGTAATATCGGAGGAGCGGAGGGTTCAGCAGGCTCCTGAACATTTTCCACAGCATTTCCCTGAACTGTACCCCCCAGTCCAGCAATAGATGCAGCATAGTTTTCTCTCAATGCACCCTGTACCTCCGGACTCAAAAGTATGCCTCTATGCGATGTTACAGCTCCATTTGGATCAGGCTCCCTAACCGATAACCGAGTTTTAGCCCCTTGTACAGCCTTTTGCTCATTATAATGTTTTTCTAACTGATCTTATACCTCTTTCCAAGATTTCCCTAACTTTTTTGCTATTTTTATTATCATCAATTCCTTGTAACCATAAATCCTGACCAAATTTTTTCCATTCTAATCTTTCAAAAACTTCATCTGGTTCTTTAAAATACCCCAATTGCTCAGCATAATCTAGCAATGGCAGTAACTCTTTTTTCCAATCTAACTTTATTCCCCGCTTTTCTAAAAAGCATTTAAAAACATCATACGTCGTCTGCCTCTCCATAATTAAGCATTAATACCTGTGCGCACAGTCACTCTGAGCAGTTCCGGCTTTACGACGTCTTCGGCTCACAGACTCCTCTTATCGCTGCCTCTCTGCGGGTCAGCACGCAGGTAGTCTCCGGTACTGCTATCCCGGGCCGGTACTTCTTGCCTCCAGCTCTCCCGAAAAACAATTTCTCAGACTAATATAGTCTATGATCCTCCCTAGACCCTCTCTGTGGAGTCTAGACCTAGACCCTCTCCGTGTGGTCCAGGAACTCTCTCCGTGCTCTCCGTGGTTCAAAGAGAGAGAGAATTCAGGATCAAGGACCCTCTGCGTGTGGTCCAGAAATCCAGGTACCCTCTCTGTGGGGTCCCTGCCAGGTCTGTCCCTGTTCGGGCACCACTTGTCGCAAGATGGGGACTGACACACGATCAATGTGATCAATCAAGTCCAACTTTATTAGAGCATCAGGCGATTATTTATACCTTTTACGCTAAACTATGACATTACATCATTGATAAGTGATTACAAAGGCTTAGTCTATTACTAGTTACATATTAGCTATTCTCTACCTCTTGCAATTTCTAGTTCTTTTCCCAGAGCTTCTTGCTACAGTGATCACAATGCTTGCTTCAGTGATCATAATACTCTTCTCTGTTTTTCTTCATTCCGGGGCTTTCCAGATAGCTCAGGGTGGATACATTTTATCAAGGTCAGTGCTGACACAAGTCCTTGCAACTTTGACTAAGCTCACTTAGCATCAGTGAAACTCAGGCCTTGCAGTGGCTTTTACTTAGCATTAGTGAAATCCAGGCCTTGTAGTGGCAAAGCCCAATCTTCCACAGCCACCAACTGGATGAAGCCCCGTTCAGCACCACTCTCTGGGCCCGGCCCTCCAGCCAGTTCCTAACCCAGCGCAGAGTGCCCCTGTCCAAGCTGTGGGCTGACAGCTTTTTCAGGAGGATGCTGTGGGAGACGGTGTCAAAGACCTTGCTGAAGTCCAGGTAGAACACATCCACAGCCTTCCCCTCATTCACCAGTCGGGTCACCTGATCATAAAAGGAGCTCAGGTTGGTCAGACAGGACCTGCCCTTCCTAACCCTGTGCTAGCTGGGTCTAATCCCTTGCCCATCCTGCAGGTGCTGTGTGATTGCACTGAGAATGATCTGTTCCATAACCCTGCCAGGCACTGAGGTCAGGCTGACAGGCCTGTAGTTTTCCGGGTTCTCCTTCTGGCCCTTTTTGTGGATGGGCGTGACATTCACCAACTTCCAATCATCTGGGATGTCCCCAGTGAGCCAGGACTGTTGGTAGATGATAGAGAGAGGCTTGGCCAGCTCTTCTGCCAGCTCCTTCATTACCCTTGGGTGGATCCCATCTTGTCCCATAGATTTGTGGGGATCGAAGCAGCTCAGTAGGTCACTGACTATTTCCCTTTTGGATTACAGGGGGGGCTGTTCAGATTCTTGTCACTTTCTATAAGCTCCAGAAGCCAGCTGTCCTCAGGACAACCTGTCTTGCCGCTGAAAACTGAGGCAAAGAAGGTGTTAAATACCTTGGCCTTTTCTTGATCTTTGATAACTATATTCCCAGCCATGTCCAGTAGAGAATGGAGGCTTTCCCTGCCCCTCCTTTTGCCATTGATGTATCTGTAGAAGGACTTTTTGTTATCCTTCAGAGAGGTGGCGAGATTCAGTTCAAGTTGTGCCTTTGTCTCTCTGATTTTCTTTCTACACCACCTAACTCTATTCCTAAATTCTTCCTGAGTAATTAGCCCTTTTTTCCATAATTGGTAGACTCTCTTCTTTATCCTGATTTCTTTCAAAATCTCCCTGCTCAGACAGACCGGTCTCTTCCCCGCCGGCTCACCTTTCAGGGTTGGACTTGATGATCTCTGAGCTCCCTTCCAACCCAGCCCATTCTAGGATTCTATGATAAGAAAGCAAAATTTTGGTGTAATTATTTTTTTTCTGCTTCTGTGTTGCAATTCATAAATATTGAAGAGCTCATGATATGAAAGGGTCTCATGTGGCTTCTCAGGGTCTCTGAAAACATTCTTTAAAAAATTCCTTTATCTCTTTGGCCTGATCAAGGGGGGAAAATGGCAAAAGCTTCATCATGAGACTGGTTTGCTAAGCCTGGTTAGGACTGGAAGGTCCTGATGCTTTTCCTTCCAAGAGGAATTATGGAGTTTATTATAGTGGTAGCCTGAAATCTGAGGGCTGGTGTTACCCAGAGGTCAGACTAGATGATTTAGCAGCTTTTTCAGGGAAAAACTGAGCTTGACTGAAGTGTATAAATCCCCTTTGAGGACTGCCTGGGGAAAGCACTAATCCCTTCTCCTACCAGTGGAAGAATTGGGATTTCACCCAGGTGAGCTGCAGCATAACAAAAATTGTCAAGCTTTAGATAAACAGCTTCTTCTCTGCCCACCCACTCCATGACAAAAATCTCTTGTCACTATTTAAGGTACAGAATGAGAAGGAAGGTTTTTGAGTCAGTGTTTTTTGCCTGTGTACAAATCCAGTTCATCTCTCTCCTTCCAACTGGGAGAAAAATGTGTTTTAAAATTTTCTTTTTTTTTTTGTTTTCTCTGGCTGGATGAAGCTTTGCAGTGTTTTCAGTGAACTCTACAGGGGCAGTGATTTTGTCAGCTGTTTCTATGGAATACAGGAGTTATTTTTTTCTCCTGTCTTACTTGCAGGAAAACTTGTCTGGGGTATGATGGTTCTGCTTTTTGACAGATTTTAAGCTTCAGGTTTCTTTTTCCTGTCTCTGAGTGCTATAAGAGAGCTTGTGAATGTGTTGTGAGCTGGTCTGCAGCTTCAGGTCTTTTTTTGGGAGACCTTAGAGCACCTTCCAGTGCCTGAAGGGGCTCCAGGAAAGCTGAGGAGGGACTTGGGACAAGGGCAGGGAGGGATGGGATGAGGAGTAAGGGTTTCAAGGTAAAAGAGGGGAGATGATGAGGAGATTTTAGGAAAAAGTTCTTTGTTGTGAGGGTGCTGAGCCCCTGTGCCAGGTTTCCCAGAGAAGCTGTGGCTGCCCCATCCCTGGCAGTGTCTCAGGAAAGGTTGGATGGGGCTTGGAGTTTGATGTAGGGCATAAGTTGGAGTTCTATGAGATCGTCTTTAGGGTCCATGTGCAGTGAAGAACTCACAATTAAGTTGATGATGCTTCAGCAGAACCTTCCAAGAAGGGCTTGGACACCCTGGAATTTCTGAAGCCCGAGAAGTGACTTTCACACATGACAGCCTGGGACAGGGGAATGGTTTCATACTGAAAAACCAGAGATTGAAGGGAGATCTTAGGAAGAAATTCTTTGTTGTGAGGGTGCTGAGCCCCTGTGCCAGGTTTCCCAGAGAAGCTGTGGCTGCCCTATCCCTGGCAGTGTCTCAGGTCAGGTTGGATGGGGCTTGGAGCAACCTGGGCTGGTGGGAGGTGTCCCTGCCCATGGATAAAAGTTGGAATGAGATGATCTTAAAGGTCTTTTCCAACTCTGAATATTCCATGATCAGGTGTTGGTTGAGGAGAAACTCAACATGTGCTGGCAGCCCAGAAACCAGCCCTGTCCTGGGCTGCATCCCCAGCAGGGTCAGGGAGGGGATTGTCCCCCTCTGCTCCACTCTGGAGAGATCCCCCTGGGGTGCTGGGTCCAGTTCTGGGGTCCCCAAGCCCAGAAGGAGATGGAGCTGTTGGAGTGAGTCCAGAGGAGGCCCTGGAGATGCTGGGAGGGCTGGAGCAGCTCTGGAGCCAGGCTGAGAGAGTTGGGGTTGTTGAGGCTGGAGAAGAGAAGGCTGCAGGGAGAGCTTAGAGCACCTTCCAGTGCCTGAAGGGGCTCCAGCAAAGCTGGGGAGGGACTTGGGACAAGGGCAGGGAGGGATGGGATGAGGGGGAACATTTTTAAAGCTGAAAGAGGAGATTTAGATGAGATTTTAGGAAGAAATTCTTTGCTGTGAGGGTGCTGAGCCCCTGTGCCAAGTTTCCCAGGGAAGCTGTGGCTGCCCCATCCCTGGCAGTGTCTCAGGAAAGGTTGGATGGGGCTTGGAGTTTGATGTAGGGCAGAAGTTGCAGTTCTATGAGATGATCTTTAGGGTCCCTTCAAACCCAACCCATCCTATGCCTGCTGCTTTCCTGCTCCATCCTTCTCTTTTGCCCAGGTTTCCAGTTATCCAGAAGCTGGGAACAGGCTTTACTTCAGGCTTTAGGATCTAACCAGGCAAAGTATTTAATTCTGGAGCTCACTTTGCTTGGGAAACCTACACCCCAAAGCATCACCACGAGGTATAATAACCCCCCAACAACCCAGCGCTCTGCAGGGTCTCGAGACTGTGCCCTACAAAGTCTGTCTCTGAGACCTCCAGCTCATTCCTGAGAGCTCCTATTTGATCCCAGGGATTATGGCAGTGGCGAGCAATGCCTTTTCAAGGCTAGAAATAACTTTTTAAGGTCAGTCTTGCCCTAAATGTTCTCCTTCTTTCTGAGATAACCTTCTCGCTTTGGTTAGGTGAGCGTAACGCACTCAAGAGCTTAAAGGGATTACTGCAGGAGTCACCCACAGATCCCAAACAGTTGCTCAGCAGAATCCACAATTACCATTTCCCCTTGCACCTCCACTTTATAGCTTTATTTCACATCACAGAATGTTCTCTGGCTCACTGGGGACATCCCAGATGATTGGAAGTTGGGGAATGTCACACCAATCCACAAAAAGGGCTGGAAGGAGAACCTGGAAAACTCCAGGCCCGTCAGCCTGACCTCAGTGCATGGCAGGGTCATGGAACAGCTCATCCTGGGGGCAATCCCACAGCACCTGCAGGATGGGCAAGGGATCAGACCCAGCCAGCACGGGGTTAGGAAGGGCAGGTCCTGTCTGACCAACCTGAGCTCCTTTTATCATCGGGTGACTGCCTGGGGGATGAGGGGAAGGCTGTGGATGTGGTCTGCCTGGACTTCAGCAAGGCTTTGACACCGTCTCCCCTAGGATTCTCCTGGAAAAGCTGTCAGGCCATGGCTCAGGCAGGAGCACTCTGTGCTGGGTTAGGAACTGGCTGGAGGGCCGGGCCCAGTGAGTGGTGCTGAACGGGGCTGCATCCAAATGGCGGCCGGTCACTAGTGGTGTCCCCCAGGGATCAGTGTTGGGCCCAGTGCTGTTTAATATCTTGAGGGAGGATTTAGAGGAGGTCATTGAGTCCATCCTCAGGAAATTCCCAGCTGACACTAAGCTGGGGGGAAGTGTGGATCAGCTGGAAGGCAGGAGGGCTCTGCAGAGGGACCTGGAGAGACTGGAGAGTTGGGCCGATCCCAAGGGGATGAGGTTGAAGATTCCAAGGGCCGGGTCCTGCACTTTGGCCACAAGAAGCCCCTGGGGAGCTCCAGGCTGGGCAGGGAGTGGTTGCAGCAAGGGAGCTGGGAGTCTGGCTTGCCAGGAAGCTGACGAGGAGGCAGCAGTGTGGCCAGGTGGGCAAGAAGGCCAATGGCATCCTGGGCTGGCTGAGGAAGAGCGTGGCCAGCAGGTCCAGGGAAGGGATTCTGCCCCTGTGCTCAGCCCTGGGGAGGCCACAGCTTGAGTCCTGTGTCCAGTTCTGGGCCCCTCAGCAAGTCCCTCAGGAAGGAGCTTGAGGTGGTGGAGCAGGTGCAGAGAAGAGCAAGGAGGCTGGGACGGGATCCAGCAGAATTCCTGGGAGGAAGGAAGGGCTGAGGGAGCTGGGGGTGTTGAGGCGGGAGAAGAGGAGGCTCAGGGGAGACCTCATCACTCTCTGCAACTCCCTGAAAGGAGGTTGGAGCCAGGGGGGGGTTGGGCTCTTTTCCCAGGCAACTCTCAGCAAGACAAGAGGGCACACAGGGTCTCAAGTTGTGCCAGGGGAGGTTTAGGTTGGAGCTGAGAAAGAATTTCTTTCTGGAGAGGGTGATCAGCCCTTGGAATGGGCTGCCCAGGGAAGTAGTGGATTCTCCGTGTCTGGAGATCTTTCCAAAGAGCCTGGATGTGGCACTGAGTGCCATGGGGCATGGGAGTGGAACAAGGGTTGGACTTGATGAGCTCTGAGGTCCCTTCCAACCCAGCCCATTCTGTGGTTATATGATTCTCCACTGCTCTAATTTAGCTGACAACACCAGGCCCCAGCTCTTGGTGGAGGGAAAAAGAACTGGGCAAGTGTTTATTTATGTAGAGAGGAAAGAAACCCAAGCAATGTGAACAACTTGTCAGGGCTGTGACAGATCAGAAATCTGCAAATCCCTGGCACTTTGGAGGAGATGAGCCATGAAGGCTTCATTGTAGCATCCCCAAGTGCCACGTGCTGGAGGCTGAAAGAGCAGGACCAAGGGGTGCTGCACCCTGAACCTTTAAGTTCTTTAAGGTCTGAATGTGAAGGATGGAGGGGAAGGAATTGATTTCCCTTTCATTTTCCAAATCAAAGCCAGAGTCTGAGTAATTGGTTTTGTGGCAAAGCTTTTTCTAAAAGGCAAAAACCCCTCAAAGCAGAGCAGCAGGTTGGGGAGGAGAACTTCAGGAGAAAGAGACTCAGGAGGAAATTCAAACCTGAATCAGCTTGGATGAAGCACAGGTTTGGTCAAAACTTCATCTAAAACTATGTAAAGGATTATTATTATTTTTATTAATAATTTTTTCCTTCTTACTTGAATGAGAAGAGCAGTAAACTCAGATCTTGCTATTCTTTGGGCTGCAAAGGAGAGATCTTGGGTTACCTGACTTAAAAAACCTAATTAGGCAGCTTGGTAATTTAGTGAAGGTGACAAACTGGAATTTAATGATTTAAAGCTGATGGGACTCAGACCATAAAGCAAGTGGTAGAATCCAGATTTTTTTTTTCTCCAAGTGCACTATAATTCCAGAGCTGGTAGAAAGGGGTCTTTATTTTTTTGTCAGCTTGAACTCCCTGGGATAAATAATACCAAAGTAATACTGTAGTTGATGATAACATTTATCCCAGCCTGAGGTGTTCTTGCTTGGTGTAAGTTAGGCCAACTCCTTTAAAACCATTTTATTTCCCATTGTATTCTGCTTTTACCCCTCCAGATGGGCTGAGAAATGTTCTGCTCTCAACCAGATTATTCCAGGCTGGAATCAGAGAATTCTCTTCATTTCTCTCCAGTTGTTCTTTAGGAGGTTGGGACATTTGCATGAGAAGAGAAGCTTTGTTCCTTATGGCCCCATCTGCTCTTGCTGCTTATATCCCCCCACCTGAAGTCATAATCCTGCTTTTGATGTTACTACAGAGGAGGAAGAATTCTGGTGATGCCACAGCAAGAGGATTATGGCACTTTTCAGGTACAGAAACAGATGGATTTTACACAAAAAAAGGTGGCAAGGTTCTCACTTGTAGAAAGCAAGAGGGTGGGGGGGAAAAAAACCCTAAGAAATATATATTTGTGTTCAGTCAAAATGCTTCTGTGTGTTGCTAAATGGCTATTTTCCCCCCAAAATAATTATGATACTTTCTTAGCTCTTGAAATCCAGTGCTGAATAAAGCAGGAGAACATTCCCAAGGCAGCTGTTTTATTAATTTCTGGCCAGGGAAAATAAGCAACCTCCAAGTCAAAGCTTCTGCTTGCTACTTACACAGTAAGAGGTTGCACCTGGGATTAAAAATGTGCAAAAAAAACCCTAAAAATAAAATTAACAGGCTGGTTTGGTGGTTTTTTTCTTTTTTTTCTTCCTGAGGGACAAAAGAACTTCCAGGAATCAGTCACTTGCTGGGTACAACGTGGCCTTTTGCTTGGCCAGGTTGGTTCCCTGCCCATGCCATGAGCAGAGATTGAGGAGAAAAAGCCACTTTTTCAGCTTGATCTTCAAGTATCTTTCTTTTCTTCAGCCTGTGTGCTCCTCCTGCTTCCCCCAAGAAGCAAATTCTCTCCTGCCACTGATCAGAAGAAGAATAAAATCCCTCTTCAACTTGGTAATTCAAGCTCTTGCTGTCCTTTAGATGTCATTGGAGCTGAGAGGAAATATTCTTTTTATTCCCCTAGTCTTGATCTTCTGGAACTGTTCTTTTATTAAATATATATTTATCCACACATTTCTTCTCTTCTCGTGGTGCATTGCTGCTGAACTAACCCCACAGCAATACTTTTGACAATATTTTAGCCTTTGATGGTATTATCTGTAAAGAGAGAGAGAGAAAAGCTGCTGGTGCCTTTGGTTTTGAAGGGCAGTGAGTGCATTATCCCCCAAAAGTCCCTTTTTTAGCCCCTCCTTGTGCTAACATCTGAAATCAATGTCACTAAATCACCCCTGCCATGACCCCAATCCTGGCAGCTGATGCCCCATTACCCCCCCAGATCCCTGGCACAGAGCAGAGCTCACACTTTTGGAGGCTCAGTTTCAGTAAACCCAATAAATTCTGCCCTCAGCACCCTTTTGTTCACTTGCTTTGGAAAGCAAACAGATGACAAACAACATTAGAATTGAAAATAGGCTGGATGGCAATGGGGAAATTGTTCCTATGAGCAATGTTTGCAGCTTAGGGAGGAGAAAATTTACCAAACATACTTCTGCTTTGGGGCTTCGGAGTCATTGCCAGACTCAGAGGTTTAAAAGGTTCTTCCTAGGGGGACTCCATGCCATAATTTTGGCAAATTTGGGGGGATTTGCTTCTATTTGCAGAAAATCTGGGGTTTCACACTGGATGTAGGATCTGCAATGGGGAAATTGTTCCTATCAGCAATGTTTGCAGCTTAGGGAGGATAAAACTTACCAAGCTCCATCCTTGTGCTTTGAGGTTTAGGAGTCATTGCCAGACTCAGAGATTTAGAAGGTTCTCCCTTAATTTTGGGAAACTTGAAGGGATTTCTTTCTATTTTCAAAGAATCTGGGGTCTGACATTAGATGTAGGATCTGCAATGGGGAAATTGTTCCTATGAGCAATATTTACAGTTTAAGGAGGATAAAATTTACCAAGCATCCTTCACTTTGATGTTTAGGAGTCATTGCCAGACTCAGAGATGTAAAAAGTTCTTCCTTAGGGGGACTCCATGCCATAATTTTGGCAAAATTTTAGGGATTTGTCTCTATTTTCAAAGAATCTGGGGTCTGACATTGGATGTAGGATCTGCAATGGGGAAATTGTTCCTATGAGCAATGTGTGCAGCTTAGGGAGGATAGAACATACCAAGCTCCATCCTTGTTCTTCGAGGCTGAAGAGTTGTTGCCAGACTCAGAGGTGTAAAAGGTTCTTCCTAGGGGGACTCCATGCCATAATTTTGGCAAATTTTAAGGGATTTGCTTCTATTTGCAGAGAATCTGGGGTCTGACATTAGATGTAGGATCTGCAATGGGGAAATTGTTCCTATGAGCAATGTTTGCAGCTTAGGGAGGAGAAAATTTACCAAGCTCCATCCTTGTGCTTTGAGGTTTAGGAGTCATTGCCAGACTCAGAGATGTAAGAAGTTCTCCCTTAGGGGGACTCCATGCCATAATTTTGGCAAACTTGAAGGGCTTTGTCTCTATTTGCAAAGAATCTGGGGTCTGACATTGGATGTAGGATCTGCAATGGGGAAATTGTTCCTATGAGCAATGTTTGCAGTTTAGGGAGGATACAACTTACCAAGCTCCATCCTTGTTCTTCGAGGATGAAGAGTTGTTGCCAGACTGAGAGATGTAAAATGTTCTCTGTTAGAGGGACTCCATGCCATAATTTTGGCAAACTTGAGGGGATTTGCTTCTATTTTCAAAGAATATGAGGTTTGACATTGGATGTAGGATCTGCAATGGGGAAATTGTTCCTATGAGCAATACTTGTAGTTTAGGGAGGAGAAAATTTACCAAGCTCCATCCTTCTCTTTTGAGGTTTAGGAGTCATTGCCAGACTCAGAGATGTAAAAAGTTCTTCCTTAGGGGGACTCCATGCCATAATTTTGGCAAACTTGAAGGGATTTGTCTCTATTTGCAAGGAATATGAGGTTTGACATTGTTTGGATGTAGGATCTGCAATGGGGAAATTGTTCCTATGAGCAATATTTGTAGTTTAGGGAGGAGAAGATTTACCAAGCAACCTTCAGCTTTGAGGCTGAAGAGTTGTTGCCAGACTCAGAGATGTAAAATGTTCTCCCTTAGGGGGACTCCATGCCATAATTTTGGCAAAATTTAAGGGATTTGTCTCTATTTTCAAAGAATCTGGGGTCTGACATTGGATGTAGGATCTGCAATGGGGAAATTGTTCCTATGAGCAATGTTTGCAGCTTAGGGAGGATAAAACTTACCAAGTTCCATCCTTGTGCTTTGAGATTTAGGAGTCATTGCCAGACTCAGAGGTGTAAAAAGTTGTCCCTTAGGGGGACTCCATGCCATAATTTTGGCAATTTGGGGGGATTTGCTTCTATTTGGCAAGAATCTGGGGTCTGACATTGGATGTAGGATCTGCAATGGGGAAATTGTTCCTATGAGCAATGTTTGCAGCTTAGAGAGGAGAAAATTTACCAAGCTCCATCCTTGTGCTTTGAGGTTTAGGAGTCATTGCCAGACTCAGAGGTGTAAAAAGTTGTCCCTTAGGGGGACTCCATGCCATAATTTTGGCAAACTTGAAGGGATTTGTCTGTATTTGCAAAGAATATGAGGTTTGACATTGTTTGGATGTAGGATCTGCAATGGGGAAATTGTCCCTATGAGCAATGTTTGTAGCTTAGGGAGGATAAAACTTACCAAGCTCCATCCTTGTGCTTTGAGGTTTAGGAGTCATTGCCAGACTCAGACATGTAAAATGTTCTCCCTTAGGGGGACTCCATGCCATAATTTTGGCAAATTTGGGGGGATTTGCTTCTATTTGCAGAAAATCTGGGGTTTCACACTGGATGTAGGATCTGCAATGGGGAAATTGTTCCTATGAGCAATGTTTGCAGCTTAGGAAGGAGAAAATTTACCAAGCATCCTTCTGCTTTGAGGTTTAGGAGTCATTGCCAGACTCAGAGGTTTAAAAGGTTCTTCCTAGAGGGACTCCATGCCATAATTTTGGCAAAATTTTAAGGGATTTGCTTCTATTTGCAAAGAATCTGGGGTTTGACATTGGATGTAGGATCTGCAATGGGGAAATTGTTCCTATGAGCAATGTTTGCAGCTTAGGGAGGAGAAAACTTACAAAGCTCCATCCTTGTTCTTCGAGGCTGAAGAGTTGTTGCCAGACACAGGGATTTAAAAGGTTCTCCCTTAATTTTGGGAAAATTTTAGGGATTTCCTTCTATTTGCAGAGAATCTGGGGTCTGACATTAGATGTAGGATCTGCAATGGGGAAATTGTCCCTATGAGCAATGTTTGCAGCTTAGGGAGGAGAAAATTTACCAAGCATCCTTCTGCTTTGAGGTTTAGGAGTCATTGCCAGACTCAGAGGTGTAAAAAGTTGTCCCTTAGGGGGACTCCATGCCATAATTTTGGCAAAATTTAAGGGATTTCCTTCTATTTGCAAAGAATCTGGGGTTTGACATTGGATGTAGGATCTGCAATGGGGAAATTGTTCCTATGAGCAATGTTTGCAGCTTAGGGAGGAGAAAATTTACCAAGGTCCATCCTTGTGCTTTGAGGTTTAGGAGTCATTGCCAGACTCAGAGATGTAAAAAGTTCTTCCTTAGGGGGACTCCATGCCATAATTTTGGCAAAATTTAAGGGATTTGTCTCTATTTGCAAAGAATCTGGGGTCTGACATTGGATGTAGGATCTGCAATGGGGAAATTGTTCCTATGAGCAATGTTTGCAGCTTAGGGAGGAGAAAATTTACCAAGCTCCATCCTTGTTCTTCTTCGAGGCTGAAGAGTTGTTGCCAGACACAGGGATTTAAAAGGTTCTCCCTTAATTTTGGCAAACTTGAAGGGATTTGTCTCTATTTTCAAAGAATCTGGGGTCTGACATTGGATGTAGGATCTGCAATGGGGAAATTGTCCCTATGAGCAATACTTGTAGTTTAGGGAGGAGAAAACTTACCAAGCTCCATCCTTCTGCTTTGAGATTTAGGAGTCATTGCCAGACTCAGAGGTGTAAAAAGTTGTCCCTTAGGGGGACTCCATGCCATAATTTTGGCAATTTTTAAGGGATTTGTCTCTATTTGCAAAGAATCTGGGGTTTGACATTGGATGTAGGATCTGCAATGGGGAAATTGTTCCTATGAGCAATGTGTGCAGCTTAGGGAGGATAAAACTTACCAAGCTCCATCCTTGTGCTTTGAGGCTGAAGAGTTGTTGCCAGACTGAGAGATGTAAAATGTTCTCTGTTAGAGGGACTCCATGCCATAATTTTGGCAAACTTGAGGGGATTTGCTTCTATTTTCAAAGAATATGAGGTTTGACATTGGATGTAGGATCTGCAATGGGGAAATTGTTCCTATGAGCAATGTTTGCAGCTTAGGGAGGAGAAAATTTACCAAGCTCCATCCTTCTTCTTCTTCGAGGCTGAAGAGTTGTTGCCAGACACAGGGATTTAAAAGGTTCTCCCTTAATTTTGGGAAACTTGAAGGGATTTGTCTCTATTTGCATAGAATCTGGGGTCTGACATTAGATGTAGGATCTGCAATGGGGAAATTGTTCCTATGAGCAATACTTGCAGCTTAGAGAGGAGAAGATTTACCAAGCATCCTTCACTTTGAGGTTTAGGAGTTATTGCCAGACTCTGAGATGTAGAGAAACAAGATAAACCAAGTGCCTCGAGTTGCCAAAGAGTGGGTGTGAGTCCATCTGTGCCTGGTTAGGGCAGGCCCCCTATTACCAGGGAGACAATAAGGTGGGACACACACCCACAGAGCTCAGCTCACTCTTGTGCGAGGCAATGGAGAGACCAGCAGCTCGTCGAGCCTCAGGAGCAAGAAAGGCTCCTCCTGCTACATTTGGTGGAGAATGTGGGCAACAAACAGACATCTAAAGAAGCAGCAGTGTGAGGAGCTGGCAACAGGAACATTCTCCCTGATTTGAAAAAGTGCCTGGGCTAACACTCTCCCTGAAAGGTATGACCAGCAAGCTCTTTGGATTGGAAAACCCTGAGCAGAGGGAAGCCAAGATAAGGATTCTCTCTTTGGAAACCCCTGAGCAGAGGGAAGCCAGGAGGATGGAATCCCATGAGGAAGGGTTAAAACCCGTGTGTGGAATCCCATGAGGAAGGGTTAAATCCTGTAATCCCATGAGGAACCAGAAACCCATGAGGAACTAGCAAGATCTTTGGAAACCCCTGAGCAGAGGGAAGCCAAGATAAGGATTCCCTCTTTGGAAACTTCTGAGCAGAGGGAAGCCAGGAGGATGGAATCCCATGAGGAAGGGTTAAAACCCGTGTATGGAATCCCATGAGGAACCAGAAACCCATGAGGAACCAGCAAGCTCTTTGGAAACCCCTGAGCAGAGGGAAGCCAAGATAAGGATTCTCTCTTTGGAAACCCCTGAGCAGAGGGAAGCCAAGATAAGGATTCTCTCTTTGGAAACCCCTGAGCAGAGGGAAGCCAAGAGAAGAGCAGATACAGGAGGGAATAGAACAACTGAAGTCAGAAAGGCAGAGACTTTGTGATATAAGTATTTGTAAGCTAGGGTAATTTGTAATCTCCCCCAGTGCTTGTTTGGGGATTTTTGGATGTTTGATTCCTGCTGAGCCAGCCCAGGGATCTGATGGACCCCTTGGATTCAGCTTGAAGCTTCTCCCAAGCAGGAACTTTGGAAATTCTCTTGTGGGATCTGAAGGAGGAATTGTCCTCTTGAACTTTTGTGGGTGTAGTAAAAAGCTGCTTGGAAAGAGCTTTCTGATGAGCTTTGGATGGAGATATCTGCAGGCTCTGTGGCAAAAAAAACCTAAATAAAATAGAGGCTGAAGGTGAAGACAAAGGGATATTTTATGGGGTTTTCAGTGGGGGAATATTTCTGATGTACCAACCATTCCCCTCCTGGCTGCTACACTCTGTTTCTTGACATAGGGCTACAAAAAGAGTTTGGAGAAGGGAAACCAGGGAACTGAAATCCATAAATTAATATCAACAGTCCTGGAATTTCCAACAGAATGGTTTTTATCATACACCTGTTCTCTTTTTCTCTTCTTCTTCTGGGAGATGACTTGCTGGGGTTTAAGTGCAGAGATGAGAACAGGGATTTGGGATTTCAGGAGTCCACTTTGCTCCTAACTTTGTGGCCCAATTCTGCCAAAATCACTTAAACTTTCAGTTGCTTTTTGGTGCTTTCAATTCCACTTGATAAAAATAGAAGGAACCCCTCTGCCAGCTGCCAAAAATTAGCTGGCAGAGTTTTGGCAAGAGATGCTCAGGCAAGGTGCAGTTTTTGGTGTGCTGAGATTATTTCTCTTCTTTTTTCAGGCTGGAAAAGCAGGGGACAGCTGGGTCTCTATTTGGAGAGTGGAACAGTTGGAGACAGCTGGGATTAAGGGAAGATGCACTGCAGGTTTTTCCTCTCCTCCAGGTAATTTAGCTCTTTAAATGCCAAAAAAAAAAAGGGAATAAAAGTGTTTCTTATTGATAATTTATCCCTGAGAAATCCCAGCTGGAGCTTTGGGAAGGGGAGAGCCAGATGGGGTTTTCTGACCTCAGGGGAGGCAATTGGAGATGGAAAAGGAGGAGGTTAGCAGAATAAATGCTGCTGAAATGATGGTTAAGTGACTAGCTAAGAGTGTTGACCTTTTAATCACTGTATTTAAGCTTGGAAATCACCAATCAGGGGGGTGTAAGGGAGGTGTGGTGTTGAAGGGGGTGAATTATTGTTGTAGGCTGCCTGTAGCCTCAGGAGGACAACGTGGTGGTGAGGAAATTAATGTTAAAAACCCTTTAATTCTGGGGAGTAACCACATTTTGCAGCAGATTGGGGTTCTAGGAAATGGAACAGGTAAAGGGAAGAAAGGAAAATGTGTTTGGAATAACAGCTGTGCAAAGGCTGCAGATTTTGGGGATAAAAGAATGGGATAATTAGAAGGGAAAGATCCAAGTTGGTGGCAGATGCAAGAGAAGTTAATCAGGTTTTAGGGTGAATGAGCTAGAGGATTAATGAAAATCAGGAAAAAGGATGGTTTTATTCTACAGCAAAGCTTTGTGAAACCTCACTTGAAGTCTCCTGCCCAGCTCTGGGCTGTGGGTTTGGAGGAGGATCTCCCAAAAGTGGGCTCCTCAAAAGTGGAAAGGCAGAATTCCAAGGTTTCCTCAGGTGAAGTGGGACTTCAGGACCCACCTGGAGAAAAGAGGAAAGAGAGGATTTGTTCTGTCAGTGTTCAGAGAGCCTGAAGAAGGCTCCTGCTGACCATAAAGCAGTGGGATAAAGATGAGGTGGGTCAGGAGGGGTCATCCAAGGTGGTGGGGTGGAAGGGGAGAGCCCAAGGTTTGTCTTGGATTAATACAGGTGGCTTGAGGATACATCAGTATGGATGTTTTAAACATAGTCACAGCCTGGACATCTGGATGAGAGTTAAATCTAGGGTCTGGAAGAAAAAAGCATCCAGAAAAGCCCTGCTCCAGGTGTGGGGGGTTCTTGAAGGCTGGAGAGGACCAAACTTAACAGCATTGCCTCTTCCTCTGCTTGGAGGCATCAACCCCCAGAGTCCTTTCCAGGTAAATCATAGAACAGAATCACAGAATCATTTTGGTTGGGAAAGAGCTTGGAGATCATCAAATCCAACCCTTAACCCAGCACTGCCAAGGCCACCACTGCCCCATGGCCCTCAGCACCACATTTCCATGGATTTGAGACCCCTCCAGGAATGATGGGGACTCCAGGCCCTGCCAACCCTTCCCAGGGAGAAATTCTTCCCCAGCTCCAACCTAAACCTCCCCTAAAGGCTCAGTGGAGGGTTAGGAGATGCCACCTGTCCCCATGGGGGTCCTGAGCTTGCTGGGCCACCCTGAGCTCTGCAGCCTCTGCACTTGGGGCTGGAGTGGCTCTGAGCACAGTTCCACTTGGAGGGATCTCATCAGGCTCTGCAGAGAGTCACACAATCCTTGGGCTTGGAAAAAAACCTTGAAGAGCATCAACTCCAACCCTTAACCCAGCACTGCCAAGGCCACCACTGCCCCATGGCCCTCAGCACCACATCTCCAGGCCTTGGAAATCCCTCCAGGAATGATGGGGACTCCAGCCCTGCCCTGGGCAGCCTGGGCCAGGCCCTGACAACCCTTGCCAGGGAGAAATTCTTCCCAAGCTCCAATCTAAACCTCCAGCTCAATTCCTCTTCTCCCATCCCTTCTTCCTTGGGAGCAGAGCCCGACCCCCCCTGGCTCCAACCTCCTCTCAGGGGCTTGCAGAGAGCCACAAGGTCTCCCCTCAGCCTCCTCCAAACCCAACATTCCCAATTCCCTCAACTGCTCCTCACAAGTTCTCCAGAACCTCCTCCTTGTGCTCCAGACCCTTCCCCAGCTCTGACACAAGCCAAGATGCTGGTGGCCACCTGGGCACACGCTGGCTCCTCTTGTGTCACCCCCAGCTCCTTTCCCTCTGGGCACTTCCCTGGAGCATTGCCTGGGATTGGGGTCACCCAAATGCCACCAACTCCATCCCATAGGATTTTGGGCAAGAAAACCAGACTCCAGGATGTGTTCCCACCATATCCACGACCTTCTTCTTCATCCTCCAAACCCAGCAGCACTCCAAGCAGAGCTGCCTTGAGCTCTCCTTGAATGGCAGCCCCCATTTCCTTGATATTCTCAAGAAATAAACTTTAGAAACAGCTTGGGCCAGGCCCTGACAACCCTTGCCAGGGAGAAATTCTTCCCAAGCTCCAATCTAAACCTCCAGCTCAATTCCTCTTCTCCCATCCCTTGGTCCTTAGGAGCACAGAGCCAGAAGATCTCCTGGAGAAAAGGTGGTGACAACCCTGTCCTGCCATGGTGTCCCTAAAAATAAGTCCTGTCTGACTCTGCCAAAGGAGCAAAGGAAAAGCACAGCTGGAAACTAGAGTGGAGGATCCAACATGGATTTTTGTTCTGGGGAGGGAATTTGACCTCAGTGATGAGAAACAGAATTCAGAGAAGAAATCCTGGGAAAGAACTGGAGGAGAAGAGGTCAGAAAGCAGAAATTCCAAATACATCACTTTCTCCATGGGAATTCTGAAACCAGAAAGTTGAGCTATGGTGGGAGGAACCCATGGGAGATCTCCAGAGGCAACTGGTTGAACTGGGAATAATTTTGGTCACTGGTTTTGTATAATTAATTCCTTTTCATTTCTTTTTTTTTTTTTTGAGGAGAAAGAGAAATCTTTTTTTTTTTTTTTTACTCCAAGGTAGAAGGCAGAGACATAGAATCATAGAATGGGCTGGGTTGGAAGGGAGCTCGGAGATCATCAAGTCCAACCCTTGATGCAATCCCCCCGTGGTTCCCAGCCCATGGCACTGAGTGCCACATCCAGGCTCTTTTGAAAGAGCTCCAGACACGGAGAATCCACTACTTCCCTGGGCAGCCCATTCCAAGGTCTGATCACCCTCTCCAGAAAGAAATTCTTTCTCAGCTCCAACCTAAACCTCCCCTGGCACAACTTGAGACCCTTTGTGCCCTCTTGTCTTGCTGAGAGTTGCCTGGGAAAAGAGCCCAACCCCCCCCTGGCTCCAACCTCCTTTCAGGGAGTTGCAGAGAGTGATGAGGTCTCCCCTGAGCCTCCTCTTCTCCAGCCTCAACACCCCCAGCTCCCTCAGCCCTTCCTTCCTCCCAGGAATTCTGCTGGATCCCTTCCCAGCCTCCTTGCTCTTCTCTGCACCTGCTCCAGCACCTCAAGCTCCTTCCTGAGGGACTTGCTGAGGGGCCCAGAACTGGACACAGGACTCAAGCTGTGGCCTCCCCAGGGCTGAGCACAGGGGCAGAATCCCTTCCCTGGACCTGCTGGCCACGCTCTTCCTCAGCCAGCCCAGGATGCCATTGGCCTTCTTGCCCACCTGGCCACACTGCTGCCTCCTCTTCAGCTTCCTGGCAAGCCAGACTCCCAGCTCCCTTGCTGCAACCACTCCCTGCCCAGCCTGCAGCTCCCCAGGGGCTTCTTGTGGCCAAAGTGCAGGACCCGGCCCTTGGAATCTTCAACCTCATCCCCTTGGGATCAGCCCAACTCTCCAGTCTCTCCAGGTCCCTCTGCAGAGCCCTCCTGCCTTCCAGCTGATCCACACTTCCCCCAGCTTAGTGTCAGCTGGGAATTTCCTGAGGATGGACTCAATGCCCTCCTCTAAATCCTCCCTCAAGATATTAAACAGCACTGGGCCCAACACTGATCCCTGGGGGACACCACTAGTGACCGGCCGCCATTTGGATGCAGCCCCGTTCAGCACCACTCTCTGGGCCCGGCCCTCCAGCCAGTTCCTAACCCAGCACAGAGTGCTCCTGCCTGAGCCATGGCCTGACAGCTTTTCCAGGAGAATCCTAGGGGAGACGGTGTCAAAGCCTTGCTGAAGTCCAGGCAGACCACATCCACAGCCTTCCCCTCATCCCCCAGGCAGTCACCCGATGATAAAAGGAGCTCAGGTTGGTCAGACAGGACCTGCCCTTCCTAACCCCGTGCTGGCTGGGTCTGATCCCTTGCCCATCCTGCAGGTGCTGTGGGATTGCCCCCAGGATGAGCTGTTCCATAACTTAATAATCCCTTTTTGTGGACTGGTGTGACATTCCCCAACTTCCAATCATCTGGGATGTCCCCAGTGAGCCAGCACTGCTGGTAGATGACAGAGAGAGGCTTGTTGAGCTCTTCTGCCAGCTCCCTCATCACCCTTGGGTGGATCCCATCTGGTCCCATAGACTTGTGGGGATCCAAGCATCTCAGCTTTAGGAGTGTTCCTGTTGGAAAATCCTGGGGAGATTATTCCAGGGGTGCTTTTATTCTCATGGGGAAAAATTCTTCAATCAAAATCTCCCCAGGAATAACCTGGACTTTTTATTCCTCATCTTTCCCTTGGAAAAAAGGAGTCTCCTTCTTTGTAGCCATTCTGGAACATGATGATGAGGTCTCCCCTAAGCTTTTTTTTGTCTCTTTAAGCTGACCAACCCCATGTTTGCCTTCCCAAAACTATCCTCACCTTCATGGTGCTTCCCTAGGTTTTCTCCAGCCCATCCACAGCTTTGTTTGTGGGTGGTGGGGACCAAAACTGAACAGGAGTTATTCAGATCAAAACAAAAAAAAACCCTTTTAAATATCCTGAAATAAATTTGTGTCTATTAAACACAACAAACACAGCTGGAAACTTGAAATGGAAGTGGTCTAAGTGTTGGGGCTGGTACAGAAATATTTCCAGCTCCTTTTGGGGGCTTTTTTGCTTCCCTTTCCTGGAGCTGCTCACAAAATCTCCAGCAAAAAGTTCTCTGCTTGGAATCCTTTCTCCTCTGCTGCAAACTCCCTGCTGGTGGTAAAATCAGCTGCAATATCCAACTTTTTTTTTCCTCCAATGCCTCTCTCCAGCTTCTTTTTCCTCCTCCTGCTACTCTAAGGAATTCACTGCTTTTGGGGGAATTGTGGTGGAGCAGAAAGTGCTGGATCTTCCTCTAGTAAAGCTGGGATGCTCCTCAGTGCTGCCCTTTTGCCTTTTCCCTGGGTACCAGTCAATTCTCATCTATTTTCTCCTGAAATCCCATTTTTTCCAGCCCCAGCAAGAGGGATTTGCTGGGGAATGGCAATAATTTATACATCCTGCTGATGCTGCTAAAGAGGCAAGGAAATTTATGACTTGCTTAGCTCCATCTCTGCAAGATAGGTTGAGAAAAATCAAACAACCCCTTGTCTGCAAGTCCAAGGACAATAAATGCCTGGCCTGGAGCATCAGGGACATCATTATCTGCCTGAATATCTGGGGATGTTATCCCCAAGAGTAGTTAATGCATTCTCTTGGTTTCAATCTATTAAATTGTTACTCAATTTATTTTCTATTTAGTTGGCAGTAACCCCTGGTATTAACCTTTCCTTCTTTAGCAGGTGTGGGAAGAAAAGAACAGGCAGCAACCAGAGATGTACCTGAAATGATGAGGAGTTTGCTGGAGGATGGAAATCTGTTTGCAAATGGCTTGGAAGAAACTCTGGTGGGGTGGAGTGAGCTGAGAAATTCAGAAGATTCAGCTTTCAGCTCCCTCAAATGGTGGGATTTCAACTTCTTGCTCAGAGGAGTCAGGTTTGTGCTGGGTTCACCTTGGAATCCCTCATTTATTGGTTGTTATTAAAAGGCAAATGGGCTCCAAAGCAGCTTGGAATCCCTTAATTATAGTTTTCTATTAAAAGAATGAAAGGAAAATGGGGAATTAAAGGGAAATGGCTCCAATGCAGCTTGGAATCCCTTAATTATAGTTTTCTATTAAAGGAATGAAAGGAAAATGGGGAATTAAAGGGAAATGGCTGCAATGCAGCTTGGAATCCCTTAATTATAGTTTCCTATTAAAAGAATTAAAGGAAAATGGGGAATTAAAGGGAAATGGCTCCAATGCACAGCCTGGGACACACAGGGAAGTCTGGAAACCCTCTGGGCAGGAGGAATATTTCCATGCTAAAAGAACATTACTCCAAAACCTGGAATTTGGAGCCACATTGAACTGGGAATATCTAAATACCAAAAAAACAATATAAAATGGTTTATATGATCTAAAGGAATACTCTCTATCCTTAGCAGCCCAAGGAAAAATAAGATTATTGTGGCAAGAAGTCATCAAGATGCAGAAGAATTGGTGTTGCCAGGTTCCTTCAAATGGTTTCTCCTCATTTAAATAGAATTCCAGAACTCTCTGGATCCCAGCTGCTCAGAGGAGTCAGGTTTGTGCTGGGTTCACCTTGGAATCCCTCATTTATTGGTTGTTATCAAGAGGCAAATGGGCTCCAGTGCAATTAGAATCCCTTAATTAAAGATTCCTATTAAAAGAATGAAAGGAATATGGGGAATTAAGGGGAAATGGCTCCAATGCAGCTTGGAATCCCTTAATTATAGTTTTCTATTAAAAGAATGAAAGGAAAATGGGGAATTAAAGGGAAATGGCTCCAATGCACAGCTTGGGACACACAGGGAAGTCTGGAAACCCTCTGGGCAGGAGAAATATTTCCATGCTAAAAGAACATTACTCCAAAACCTGGAATTTGAAGACACATTGAACTGGGAATATCTAAATACCAAAAAACCAATATAAATTGCTTTATATGATCTAAAGGAATACTCTCTATCCTCAGCAGCCCAAGGAAAAATAAGATTATTATGGTAAGAAGTCATAAAGATGCAGAAAACTTGGTGTTGCCAGGTTTCTTCAACTGGTTTCTCCTCATTTAAATAGAATTCCAGAACTTTTTGGATCCCAGCTGCTCAGAGGAGTCAGGTTTGTGCTGGGTTCACCTTGGAATCCCTCATTTATTGGTGGTTATTAAAAGGGAAGTGGGCTCCAGTGCAGCTTGGAATCCCTTAATTATAGTTTTCTATTAAAAGAATTAAAGGAAAATTGGGAATTAAAGGGAAATGGCTCCAATGCAGCTTGGTATCCCTTAATTATAGTTTTCTATTAAAAGAATGAAAGGAAAATGGGGAATTAAAGGGAAATGGCTCCAATGCAGCTTGGAATCCCTTAATTATAGTTTCCTATTAAAAGAATTAAAGGGAAATGGAGAATTAAAGGGAAATGGCTCCAGTGCACAGCCTGGGACACACAGGGAAGTCTGGAAACCCTCTGGGCAGGAGGAATATTTCCATGCTAAAAGAACATTACTCCAAAACCTGGAATTTGGAGCCACATTGAACTAAATACCAAGAAAAAAAAAATAAAATTGCTTTATTTACTGATCTAAGTAATACTTTATCCCCAGCAGCCCAAGGAAAAATAAGATTATTGTGGCAAGAAGTCATCAAGATGCAGAAGAATTGGTGTTGCCAGGTTTCTTCAAATGGTTTCTCCTCATTTAAATAGAATTCCAGAACTTTTTGGATCCCAGCTGCTCAGAGGAGTCAGGTTTGTGCTGGGTTCACCTTGGAATCCCTCATTTATTGTCTGTTATCAAGAGGCAAATGGGCTCCAGTGCAGCTTGGAATCCCTTAATTATAGTTTTCTATTAAAGAATTAAAGGAAAATTGGGAATTAAAGGGAAATGGCTCCAATGCAGCTTGGAATCCCTTAATTATAGTTTCCTATTAAAAGAATTAAAGGAAAATGGAGAATTAAAGGGAAATGGCTCCAATGCACAGCTTGGGACACACAGGGAAGTCTGGAAACCCTCTGGGCAGGAGGAATATTTCCATGCTAAAGGAACATTACTCCAAAACTTGGAATTTGGAGCCACATTGAACTGGGAATATCTAAATACCAAAAAAACAATATAAATTGATTTATATGATCTAAAGGAATACTCTCTATCCTCAGCAGCCCAAGGAAAAATAAGATTATTGTGGCAAGAAGTCATCAAGTTGCAGAAAATTTGGTGTTTCCAGGTTTCTTCAAATGGTTTCTCCTCATTTAAATAGAATTCCAGAACTTTTTGGATCCCAGCTGCTCAGAGGAGTCAGGTTTGTGCTGGGTTCACCTTGGAATCCCTCATTTATTGGTTGTTATTAAAAGGCAAATGGGCTCCAATGCAGCTTGGAATCCCTTAATTATAGTTTTCTATTAAAAGAATGAAAGGAAAATGGAGAATTAAAGGGAAATGGCTCCAATGCAGCTTGGAATCCCTTAATTAAAGTTTTCTATTAAAAGAATGAAAGGAAAATGGGGAATTAAAGGAAAATTGCTCCAATGCAGCTTGGGACACACAGGGAAGTCTGGAAACCCTCTGGGCAGGAGGAATATTTCCATGCTAAAAGAACATTACTCCAAAACCTGGAATTTGGAGCCACATTGAACTAAATATCAAAAAAAAAATAATAATTTGCTTTATTTACTGATCTAAAGGAATACTTTATCCTAGGCAGCCCAAGGAAAAATAAGATTATTGTGGCAAGAAGTCATAAAGATGCAGAAGAATTGGTGTTGCCAGGTTTCTTCAAATGGTTTCTCCTCATTTAAATAGAATTCCAGAACTTTTGGGATCCCAGCTGCTCAGAGGAGTCAGGTTTGTGCTGGGTTCACCTTGGAATCCCTCATTTATTGGTTGTTATCAAGAGGCAAATGGGCTCCAATGCAGCTTGGAATCCTTTAATTATAGTTTTCTATTAAAAGAATGAAAGGAAAATGGAGAATTAAAGGGAAATGGCTCCAATGCAGCTTGGAATCCCTTAATTATAGTTTCCTATTAAAAGAATGAAAGGAAAATGGAGAATTAAAGGGAAATGGCTCCAATGCAGCTTGGAATCCCTTAATTAAAGTTTCCTATTAAAAGAATTAAAGGAAAATGGAGAATTAAAGGAAAATGGCTCAAATGCAGCTTGGAATCCCTTAATTATAGTTTTCTATTAAAAGAATTAAAGGAAAATGGGGAATTAAAGGAAAATGGCTCAAATGCAGCTTGGAATCCCTTAATTATAGTTTTCTATTAAAAGAATTAAAGGAAAATGGAGAATTAAAGGGAAATGGCTCCAGTGTAGCTTGGAATCCCTTAATTAAAGTTTCCTATTAAAAGAATGAAAGGAAAATGGGGAATTAAAGGGAAATGGCTCCAATGCAGCTTGGAATCCCTTAATTATAGTTTTCTGTTAAAAGAATGAAAGGAAAATGGAGAATTAAAGGGAAATGGCTCCAATGCACAGCCTGGGACACACAGGGAAGTCTGGAAACCCTCTGGGCAGGAGGAATATTTCCATGCTAAAAGAACATTACTCCAAAACCTGGAATTTGGAGCCACATTGAACTAAAAAAAAAAAAAAAATTTGCTTTATTTACTGATCTAAAGGAATACTTTATCCCCAGCAGCCCAAGGAAAAATAAGATTATTGTGGCAAGAAGTCATAAAGATGCAGAAGAATTGGTGTTGCCAGGTTTCTTCAACTGGTTTCTCCTCATTTAAATAGAGTTCCAGAACTTTTTGGATCCCAGCTGCTCAGAGGAGTCAGGTTTGTGCTGGGTTCACCTTGGAATCCTTCATTTATTGGTTGTTATGAAAAGAATTAAAAGGCAAATGGGCTCCAGTGCAGCTTGGAATCCCTTAATTAAAGTTTCCTATTAAAAGAATGAAAGGAAAATGGAGAATTAAAGTAAAATGGCTCCAGTGCAGCTTGGAATCCCTTAATTAAAGTTTTCTATTAAAAGAATTAAAGGAAAATGGAGAATTAAAGGGAAATGGCTCCAATGCACAGGCTGGGACACACAGGGAAGTCTGGAAACCCTCTGGGCAGGAGGAATATTTCCATGCTAAAAGAACATTACTCCAAAACCTGGAATTTGGAGCCACATTGAACTAAATACCAAAAAAAAAAAATAAATATATTGCTTTATTTACTGATCTAAAGGAATACTCTCTATCCTCAGCAGCCCAAGGAAAAATAAGATTATTGTGGCAAGAAGTCATCAAGTTGCAGAAAACTTGGTGTTGCCAGGTTTCTTCAAATGGTTTCTCCTCATTTAAATAGAATTCCAGAACTTTTTGGATCCCAGCTGCTCAGAGGAGTCAGGTTTGTGCTGGGTTCACCTTGGAATCCCTCATTTATTGGTTGTTATTAAAAGGGAAGTGGGCTCCAATGCAGCTTGGAATCCTTTAATTATAGTTTTCTATTAAAAGAATGAAAGGAAAATGGAGAATTAAAGGGAAATGGCTGCAATGCAGCTTGGAATCCCTTAATTATAGTTTTCTATTAAAAGAATTAAAGGAAAATGGAGAATTAAAGGAAAATGGCTCCAATGGACAGTCTGGGACACACAGGGAAGTCTGGAAACCCTCTGGGCAGGAGGAATATTTCCATGCTAAAAGAACATTACTCCAAAACTTGGAATTTGGAGCCACATTGAACTGGGAATATCTAAATACCAAAAAACCTATATAAATTGCTTTATATGATCTAAAGGAATACTCTCTATCCTCAGCAGCCCAAGGAAAAATAAGATTATTGTGGCAAGAAGTCCTAAAGTTGCAGAAAAACTTGGTGTTTCCAGGTTTCTTCAAATGGTTTCTCCTCATTTAAATAGAATTCCAGAACTTTTTGGATCCCAGCTGCTCAGAGGAGTCAGGTTTGTGCTGGGTTCACCTTGGAATCCCTCATTTATTGTCTGTTATCAAGAGGCAAATGGGCTCCAATGCAGCTTGGAATCCTTTAATTATAGTTTTTTATTAAAAGAATGAAAGGAAAATGGAGAATTAAAGGGAAATGGCTCCAATGCAGCTTGGAATCCCTTAATTATAGTTTCCTGTTAAAAGAATGAAAGGAAAATGGGGAATTAAAGGGAAATGGCTCCAATGCACAGCTTGGGACACACAGGGAAGTCTGGAAACCCTCTGGGCAGGAGGAATATTTCCATGCTAAAAGAACATTACTCCAAAACCTGGAATTTGGAGCCACATTGAACTAAATATCAAAAAAAAAAAAAAAGTATATTGCTTTATTTACTGATCTAAGTAATACTTTATCCTCAGCAGCCCAAGGAAAAATAAGATTATTGTGGCAAGAAGTCATCAAGTTGCAGAAAAACTTGGTGTTGCCAGGTTTCTTCAAATGGTTTCTCCTCACTTAAATAGAATTCCAGGGGCATTCCAGGGGAAGGCTGTGGATGTGGTCTACCTGGATTTCAGCAAGGCCTTTGACACTGTCCCCCACAGCATTCTCCTGGAAAAGCTGTCAGGCCATGGCTCAGGCAGGAGCACTCTGTGCTGGGTTAGGAACTGGCTGGAGGGCCGGGCCCAGAGAGTGGTGCTGAACGGGGCTGCATCCAAATGGCGGCCGGTCACTAGTGGTGTCCCCCAGGGATCAGTGTTGGGCCCAGTGCTGTTTAATATCTTGAGGGAGGATTTAGAGGAGGGCATTGAGTCCATCATCAGCAAATTCGCAGATGACACCAAGCTGGGAGGAAGTGTGGATCAACTCGAAGGCAGGAGGGCTCTGCAGAGGGACCTGGACAGACTGGAGAGCTGGGCCGATTCCAACGGGATGAGGTTCAACAAGGCCAAGTGCCGGGTCCTGCACTTTGGCCACAACAACCCCATGGGGAGCTACAGGCTGGGGACAGAGTGGCTGGAGAGCAGCCAGGCAGAAAGGGACCTGGGAGTCTGCATTGACAAGAAACTGAACATGAGCCAGCAGTGTGCCCAGGTGGCCAAGAAGGCCAATGGCATCCTGGCCTGTATCAGAAACAGCGTCACCAGCAGGTCCAGGGAGGTGATTCTTCCCCTGTACTCAGCGCTGGTGAGGCCACACCTCGAGTACTGTGTCCAGTTCTGGGCCCCTCAGTTTAAGAAGGATGTAGAGGTCCTGGAACAGGTCCAAAGGAGGGCAACCAGGCTGGTGAAGGGACTCGAGCACAGGCCCTATGAGGAGAGGCTGAGAGAGCTGGGGCTGTTCAGCCTGAAGAAGAGGAGGCTCAGGGGAGACCTCATTGCTGTCTACAACTACCTGAAAGGAGGCTGTAGCGAGGTGGGAACTGGACTCTTTTCACAGACGACCTTCAACAAGACAAGAGGACACAGTCTTAAGTTGTGCCAGGGGAGGTTTAGGTTAGATATTAGAAAGAATTTCTTCACGGAGAGGGTGATTAGGCTATGGAATGGACTGCCCGGGGAGGTGGTAGATTCTCCGTCCCTGGAGACATTTAAAAAAAGACTGGATGTGGCACTCAGTGCCATGGTCTAGCAACTGCTCCGGTGGGTCAAGAGTTGGACTAGATGATCTCTGAACTTTTTGGATCCCAGCTGGAGTACAATATCACAACCCCCTTCTTATCTGTAGGTCTTTAATTTGTTACTGGAGTCTTCTTTACCTTCTTTATTCCAAATTAGTTTTTTTTTCATGTAAATTATCTACTTTCCACCCAGTGTGCTGGAAGTGGATTTGTAAAGAAGTAAAACTGAATTATTTTTTTTGTTGAGTGTATCACTTCTGGATAATTATAGCTTTTAAATCCATATTTTCCTGCATTGTTTAAGAAGATACTGTCGTGGGAAGCTTTGCAAGAGGAAAAATTCATTATCCTGGAACAATACAGTTGGAGAAACAAAGAGAAAAAGAAGAAAAAGAAGTGGTAATTAGTACAGCAGCCTCACCAGGTAACATTCTGCAGGCATTTCTTCTCTCCTCCACACCAGACAAATATCACATGGGGCTTCAGATTTGCCTTAAAGCACAGTAAAGCACTCTAAAAAAAGAAGCAGAAAACTTAAAGGACTAAACAAGCCATTTGGAGGTGTTCCAGGATGGAACTTGGGTTTATTTTCTTTATCTCAGCTGCTAAAAAGATCCTTTGGGTTTTGTTCTCTCTGATTTTTCAGTCCCTGTTTCTAAAATCTCATTCCCAGGAACCACACACAACACTGCCAGTTTTTATGTGGGTTTTTTTTCCTTAAAATAGGGGCTTCAAACCCTTATCAGCCACCTCCTACAAACCCCTGGCAGAAGGGACTTGGGTTTCTCTCCCTCTTTCAGCCAAAAAAACCTTTCTCAAATAAACATCTTGTTTGCTGACTTGCTGGAAACCTTCCTGCTTTATTCCAAAGGATGTTGAGGACAGGAGAGCAAAGTTTGGCCCTCAAAAAGGGGCCAAGAAATTCCCCTCTTGGGGAAGAAATCTTTGGTGCAATCTGTTCTGCACCCAAAAAGGCAAAAATCTGCTATTTAGAAAGAGTTGTGTGACCCTTTGGGCTAAATCCTCCCTGATGAATTAGCAATATATCCCAAATATAGAAAATTCAGATCTATTTTGGGTTTTAAAATCATAGAATCATTGAATTGGCTGGGTTGGAAGGGACCTCAGAGATCATCAAGTCCAACCCTTGAACCACCGTTGCGGTTGCTAGACCATGGCACTGAGTGCCACATCCAGGCTCTTTGGAAAGATCTCCAGACACGGAGAATCCACTACTTCCCTGGGCAGCCCATTCCAATGCCTGATCACCCTCTCCAGAAAGAAATTCTTTCTCATCTCCAACCTAAACCTCCCCTGGCACAACTTGAGACCCTGCCCTCTTGTCTTGCTGAGAGTTGCCTGGGAAAGAGCCCAACCCCCCCCTGGCTCCAACCTCCTTTCAGGGAGTTGCAGAGAGTGATGAGGTCTCCCCTGAGCCTCCTCTTCTCCAGCCTCAACACCCCCAGCTCCCTCAGCCTCTCCTCATAGGGTCTGTGCTCAAGTCCCTTCACCAGCCTGGTTGCCTCCTTTGGACCTGCTCCAGCACCTCGATATCCTTCCTGAATTGGGGGACCCAGAACTTGACACAGGACTCAAGCTGTGGCCTCCCCAGGGCTGAGCACAGGGGCAGAATCCCTTCCCTGGACCTGCTGGCCACGCTCTTCCTCAGCCAGCCCAGGATGCCATTGGCCTTCTTGGCCACCTGGCCACACTGCTGCCTCCTCTTCAGCTTCCTGCCAAGCCAGACTCCCAGCTCCCTTGCTGCAACCACTCCCTGCCCAGCCTGGAGCTCCCCAGGGGCTTCTTGTGGCCAAAGTGCAGGACCCGGCCCTTGGAATCTTCAACCTCATCCCCTTGGGATCAGCCCAACTCTCCAGTCTCTCCAGGTCCCTCTGCAGAGCCCTCCTGCCTTCCAGCTGCTCCACACTTCCCCCCAGCTTAGTGTCAGCTGGGAATTTCCTGAGGATGGACTCAATCCCCTCCTCTAAATCATCAGTGAAGATATTGAACAGAAGAAGGGGTTAAAGAAGGGGTTTTAGTGAAAACACCAGATTTGAGTTCCAGTAAAGAGCTGACATGGACCAGAAGGAAGTAATTCCACATGAAAAAGGAAAATCAAACCAAACCACCTGAATGCAACCCAATATTTTGATGCAATTTATTAATGCATTTTCCATTAATTTTTTTGGCAGATTTTTTGGCAACCAGAAGCTTTCTCTTGAATCTTTCCTGCTTGAATCTGATGCTCACAGTGCTGGAAGGCAGATGTCAGCTCTTAAGTTCTCAGGGTTAAAGGGTCAAGAGTCACAGATTGGAAACCCAAGTGAGATGAATTGAGGAAAAAAAAATCATGTGCAGAGTTTTAACAATGAATGTAATTAACTGTTGGGATAATTAACTCAGGAGCTGAGGGCTTCTCCATCACTTGAAGTCTTTAAATCATGGCTTGAATGGGTGTCTAAATAATGTTGTGGAGCTCAGAATTAAATTAGGTTGATGGAAGAGTTGGATTTTGATATGGTAGGGAGGGATTATTTGGCCTCTGGTGTAGATACACAGCTCAAGAAACATGATGCTCCTAAAAGGAGAATTTAATTGACATATCTTGTTGGGAAAACATCAGCTTTTGGGTGCTTGGATTCAAGGATTACACAATATGAGGAAAAAATTCACATCCTACCTGCTCCCATATCTCTAAGCTTCCTGTTTTCCCCACAGAAGGCAGTAAAAAAATATCCCATGTTAAAAAGGGGATTTAAATTTTCCAGAGTTGTTCTCACCCTAATATCAGCCTTCTCCTCTTCTTCAAACCTTTCATAAATCTTGCAAAAAATGCAGTTTTAATTGGAAGAATTGTCCCAGAATGGGACAACTGGAATAGAATGAAATGGAATAGAAAATAAAAATAAATCTGTGTTTTTTCCCTGAAAACTTAGCTCATGGTTTCAATGAAGATCCATGAAATTCCTGCCAGGTGCCACCAGGGAATCCAGGAATGGTCTTGCTACTGGGCTGCAAGGGCATCCCCACAATTCCTCACCTGCTGGGGTTGTTTTCCCCATGTGTTCCTGTTGCTTCATTGAGGATTTGGCTTTTTTTTTTTTCTGCCCATCAGGGAGGAAAAAGGAGCTGGAAAGTGAGTGAGGGAAGTGTTGGGTCCCCTTTGGGAACAGGCAGGTGAACGCTTTGCTCCAGGAAGGTTGGCATTTGTTCAAGAAACACCAAGCATTGCTGATGCTGCAGTTTAAGCCTCAGCTTTGATTTATTTACTCATAGAATCACAGAATGGGCTGGGGGTGAAGGGAGCTCAGAGCTCATCAAGTCCAACCCTTGATCCACTCCCCCCGTGGTTCCCAGCCCATGGCACTGAGTGCCACATCCAGGCTCTTTGGAAAGATCTCCAGACACGGAGAATCCACTACTTCCCTGGGCAGCCCATTCCAAGGGCTGATCACCCTCTCCAGAAAGAAATTCTTTCTCAGCTCCAACCTAAACCTCCCCTGGCACAACTTGAGACCCTTTGTGCCCTCTTGTCTTGCTGAGAGTTGCCTGGGAAAAGAGCCCAACCCCCCCCTGGCTCCAACCTCCTTTCAGGGACTTGCAGAGAGTGATGAGGTCTCCCCTGAGCCTCCTCTTCTCCAGCCTCAACACCCCCAGCTCCCTCAGCCCTTCCTTCCTCCCAGGAATTCTGCTGGATCCCTTCCCAGCCTCCTTGCTCTTCTCTGCACCTGCTCCAGCACCTCAAGCTCCTTCCTGAACTTCCTGAGGGGCCCAGAACTGGACACAGGACTCAAGCTGTGGCCTCCCCAGGGCTGAGCACAGGGGCAGAATCCCTTCCCTGGACCTGCTGGCCACGCTCTTCCTCAGCCAGCCCAGGATGCCATTGGCCTTCTTGCCCACCTGGCCACACTGCTGCCTCCTCTTCAGCTTCCTGCCAAGCCAGACTCCCAGCTCCCTTGCTGCAACCACTCCCTGCCCAGCCTGCAGCTCCCCAGGGGCTTCTTGTGGCCAAAGTGCAGGACCCGGCCCTTGGAATCTTCAACCTCATCCCCTTGGGATCAGCCCAACTCTCCAGTCTCTCCAGGTCCCTCTGCAGAGCCCTCCTGCCTTCCAGCTGATCCACACTTCCCCCCAGCTTAGTGTCAGCTGGGAATTTCCTGAGGATGGACTCAATGCCCTCCTCTAAATCCTCCCTCAAGATATTAAACAGCACTGGGCCCAACACTGATCCCTGGGGGACACCACTAGTGACCGGCCGCCATTTGGATGCAGCCCCGTTCAGCACCACTCTCTGGGCCCGGCCCTCCAGCCAGTTCCTAACCCAGCACAGAGTGCTCCTGTTCAAGCTCTGGGCTTGGGGAGTAATAAAAATTGTGTAGTTACCAAGATGAAGGATCTCCTGGAGTGATAGAGGAGAGGGGAAATTATTTTTAAGTGAAAAAGGGAGTTTAGGGGAGGTATTGGGAAGAAATTCTTGGATTTGAGCTCCTGGTTTCCCAGAGAAGCTGTGGCTGCCCCATCCCTGGCAGTGTCTCAGGTCAGGTTGGATGGGGCTTGGAGCAACCTTGGCTGGTGGGAGGTGTCCTTGCCCATGGATAAAAGCTGGAACTGGATGAGGTTTAAGATCCATTCCAACCCAACCCATTTCATGATTCTGGATTCCTTACACAATCTTAGGGAAGATCCAGTGGTTGTTTTCAAAGGTTTCCCCTGAGTGTTCAGGTTGCTTTGAAGCTGTCTCTGGGTGAAACCATGGAATCATGGAATGGCTAGGATTAGGCAAGACCTTAAAGATGAAGATCCAATCCTTTTCCTGGGCAGGGACACCTCCTGTGCTTCACTCTGAACTTTTTCTTCCTCTTTTTTCACCTGCCTGCCTCCAACAGGCAATAGAGATTTGTGTTCCACCATTGCCACCCCCTGAGGGTTGGATACTGGACATTTTAACTCTGATTCCTTCATGGGCTGAGCTGAAAAACTTGAGGAAAAGGAGGTGTCACCAGTCAGATTGGTTACATTTGAAGCAAAACTTTTCTTTTAAGCTTAAAATCTATTTAGGTCACCACCTCAGAATTTCATTTGGTGCCCCTGGCTGTGCAGCTGGTCCTCCTTATACACCACTTACCCTTAATAAGAGCTTAGATACTTTAAAAAAAATATATTTATTGGCCAAACATCCTGACTGTGTTGCTGCAAAGCCCCTGACTTCCAGAGGAGCAGTTTTGAGCCAAACCTGTGGAGTTTCAGCACTTCTCATCTCTACTTCCCAGGAAAAATCAGCAGTTTTGCTCAAAAGAGGATGAAAAATGTTCTTTAAATTCCCACTCTTGCCATTTCCTCCTGCAGCTTGCAGATGGATCAGGTTTTTCCCTGGTGGAGCAGCATCACTTGGGGTTGTTTTGGGGCAGGGATGTGGAGAGCCAGAAATGGGGCATAGAATCATAGAATTGGCTGGGTTGGAAGGGACCTCAGAGATCATCGAGTCCAACCCTTGAACCACCGTTGCGGTTGCTAGACCATGGCACTGAGTGCCACATCCAGGCTCTTTTGAAAGATCTCCAGACACGGAGAGGATTCTACTTCCCTGGGCAGCCCATTCCAAGGGCTGATCACCCTCTCCAGAAAGAAATTCTTTCTAATATCTAACCTAAACCTCCCCTGGCACAACTTGAGACCCTGCCCTCTTATCTTGTTGAAAGTCGTCTGGCAAAAGAGCCCAACCCCCCCCTGACTCCAACCTCCTTTCAGGGAGTTGGAGAGAGTGATGAGGTCTCCCCTGAGCCTCCTCTTCTGCAGCCTCAACACCCCCAGCTCCCTCAGCCTCTCCTCATAGGGTCTGTGCTTGAGTCCCTTCACCAGCCTGGTTGCCCTCCTTTGGACCTGCTCCAGCACCTCAAGCTCCTTCCTGAGGGACTTCCTGAGGGGCCCAGAACTGGACACAGGACTCAAGCTGTGGCCTCCCCAGGGCTGAGCACAGGGGCAGAATCCCTTCCCTGGACCTGCTGGCCACGCTCTTCCTCAGCCAGCCCAGGATGCCATTGGCCTTCTTGCCCACCTGGCCACACTGCTGCCTCCTCTGCAGCTTCCTGCCAAGCCAGACTCCCAGCTCCCTTGCTGCAACCACTCCCTGCCCAGCCTGGAGCTCCCCAGGGGCTTCTTGTGGCCAAAGTGCAGGACCCGGCCCTTGGAATCTTCAACCTCATCCCCTTGGGATCAGCCCAACTCTCCAGTCTCTCCAGGTCCCTCTGCAGAGCCCTCCTGCCTTCCAGCTGATCCACGCTTCATCTCAACCAGGCAAGGACAAGAATCCACTTGGCTCCATCCAGAACTCTTTTTCCACAGTGCCAGATGCTGTAGAGGTATAAAAAAATATATTTTAAAGTTATTTTCCTTACCAAACAACTTATAACCTGAATATCCAAGATTATCCCCTTGTGGGGTATCCAATACCCCAACTATCTGGGCTGTTCTGTCCTCCTGTTGGATTATTTGGAATTTTTTTCTGCTCCAAAACATCTTGTTCTCTACTTGCACACAGCATGAACCACTGGAACAACCTGATTTGTCATTGGTAACAAAATATTAAGGACCATTATGGTAATAATCTGGTGTTTGAAATGAACTGGGAAAAACTGAGGGGTTTATTGAGGTGTTATTCCAATGTCCAGCTTTGGATAATTGCATTCTGCTTGTTTTTCCTGTCAGTTTGATTGGGAATTTTTCCCTGGCTTGTGCTAACTCGTGGATTAATGGCTCTGGGATGTTTGCAGCAGTGAAAGGTCCATGCATAAACATTTTTTGTCTTGTTTTGCTACAGCTGACAGTATTCTGAAGTCATTAGAATAGAAGAATAAATTGAGTTTATAGCTGTGCATATGGCAGAGCAGCTCAGAGGAGTCTGCAGGGTGCAGCCAGCCAGCTTTGTTTTTAACCATCCCTGCTGCTTTAATCCCAGCCTGCTTTGGATTGGAAAGAACCTTAAAAAGAATTCTTTTCCAAGCCCTTTCCATGGGCAGGGACACCTCCAACCAGCCCCATCCAACCTTCAACATTTCCAGGGATGGGGCAGCCACAGCTTCTCTGGGAAACCAGGGGCTCAGCACCCTCCCACCAAAGAATTTCTTCCTAAAATCTCCCCTCCTTCACCTTGAAACCATTCCCTTTCATCCCATCACTCCAAAGTCCTTCCCCAGCTTTCCTGGATCCCTGGAAGAATCCAAATGTTTTCTCCACCTTCAGCAGCATCTTTAGCAAAGAGCATTTGGGGAGAAGCAGCTCTGAGGGCCAAAGATCTTTTGGGTCTTTTTTTTGGGATCTGATATGAGAAAATAACCTGCTCCCAAATTTTTCTGGGTTTTCTTGCTCTTGAATGATGCAATTTCCTTGTGTTTTCCATCTGCATTTTACAGGGCAGGTCTTTTGAACCTCAGAATGGAAACATGGAGCAAGGAGAGGTGTTTGCAGCCTACTAGGAAATTATCAGGATGCTCCAAGCCCCATCCAACCTGGATTCTATGGTCCCACTGACAGTTGGACCTCATTTTCTCCTTCATTTTAACCCAAAAAGTCTCTGGTTTGGTGCCCTGGGAGCACCCTGAATGCAAACTGAAGCTTGGGAGGGGTATAAACAGAGCCCATTTTCCTGCCCTGAATTAAACCTCTGTTGTCACCACCATGGGCCTGGCCTGGTGTCACCAGCATGGCTGGGTGCTCAGGGACACCTTGAGTCTGAAGCACCCACCTGCACCCAACAACCATTTCCTTGAGGAGCCTGAGCCTACTTGGAAGGCCACCAAGAAGAAAAAGTTTTCCAATGAGAAGTCTCAGTGCTTTTGCCACTGTTGGTGGCACCTAGATACTGTTGGTGGCTCCTGAATACAGCTGGTGGCTCCTGGATGTTGTTGGTGGCTCCTGGATACAGTTGGTGGCTCCTGGATGCTGTTGGTGGCTCCTGGATGCTGTTGGTGACTCCTAGATACTGTTGGTGGCTCCTGAATACAGCTGGTGGCTCCTGGATGCTGGTGGTGGCTCCTGGATACAGCTGGTGGCTCCTGGATACTGCTGGTGGCTCCTGAATACATCTGGTGGCTCCTGAATACAGCTGGTGGCTCCTGGATTCTGTTGATGGCTCCTGGATGGTGTTGATGGCTCCTGAATACAGTTGGTGGCTCCTGGAGGCTGTTGGTGGCTCCTGAATACAGCTGGTGGCTCCTCGATGCTGTTGGTGGCTCCTGAACACAGCTGGTGGCTCCTGGATGCTGATGGTGGCTCCTGAATACAGCTGGTGGCTCCTGAACACAGCTGGTGGCTCCTGGATACAGTTGGTGGCTCCTGGATGTTGTTGGTGGCTCCTGCATGCTGTTGATGGCTCCTGAATACAGCTGGTGGCTCCTGGATGATATTGGTGGCTCCTCAATACAGCTGGTGGCTCCTCAATACAGCTGGTGGTTCCTGGATGCTGGTGGTGGCTCCTGGATGCAGCTGGTGACTCCTAGATACTGTTGGTGGCTCCTAGATACTGTTGATGGCTCCTGAATACAGCTGGTGGCTCCTGGATGTTGTTGATGGCTCCTGAATACAGTTGGTGGCTCCTGGATGCTGTTGGTGACTCCTGGATGTTGTTGGTGGCTCCTCAATACAGTTAGTGGCTCCTGGAAGCTATTGGTGGCTCCTGGATGCAGCTGGTGACTCCTAGATACTGTTAGTGGCTCCTGGATGCTGTTGGTGTCTCCTCAATACAGCTGGTGGCTCCTGGGTGCTGTTGATGGCTCCTGAATACAGCTGGTGGCTCCTGGATGATATTGGTGGCTCCTCAATACAGCTGGTGGCTCCTGGATGCTGGTGGTGGCTCCTGGATGCAGCTGGTGACTCCTAGATACTGTTGGTGGCTCCTAGATACTGTTGATGGCTCCTGAATACAGCTGGTGGCTCCTGGATGCTGGTGGTGGCTCCTGGA